>JAIPRM010007476.1:0-17149 GCA_025469315.1 Stegophylla sp. TES_Ste_2020 | reverse complement strand
TAAATTAAAGAATCCTTCAACGCCCGTATATTTTGAATGAGGTATTCTTTCAACCCTGCATTTAAATGAAAGAAATCTCAGGAAATTATTTTGAACTGTAGATAACTTTTGAAGTTTACCTAATGAATTTGAGTGCCATATTAGAGAACCATATTCCAACTGTGAACAAACCAATGTGCAGTATAATAATTTTAAAGTATAGTCTCGTCCCGAAAGTCACTACATGTGCGTTTTAACAAACCTAGTTTTTTAAATGCTTTATTCTTTATGATTTCAATATGGTAATTAAAAGACAATTTTGTGTCAAAATTAATACCAAGATCGTTTACAGTATTTAATCTTTGTATTTCAATATTGTTAAAATGATAGGTTGCTACGATGGGATTATTTTTTAATGAAAAGGAAATATTAAAACATTTATTTATGTTCATTGATACACTATTTTTAAGACACCAATCATGGACATTATTTAAATCAATTTGCAGACCACCTTCTATATCTTTTAAATTTTTCATTTCCTTGAATATTTTTGTGTCATTGGCAAATAATAATATATTAGAATGTTCAATAACTTTGGATAGATCATTTATAAAAATAGAAAAATTGTCAGTATTATATTCTATATATTAAATAATTGTTATTTTATAACAGAATAATCCATGTCCATTTCATTATTTATAAATGATAAATTTTGTATAATATTTCACGTAATAATAGGGAAAAGAAATCTGCAATTATTTAGATTAACCGTCATATGAGCCGTAATTCTAACTTTCAATGGTTAACTTATGATTTTTGGTATTTTTTTCAGTACCATTAGTTAATATACTTATTAGTATGGAAAAATGATTTATGAAAAAAAAACTTTTCTAAACAATTTAGAAATTTTGAAATACTTGTACTCAAAAGTTCCAATCAGTAACTTTATGGATCTGAAATCACACCCAGATGGTACTTTGAAGAGGTCATTTTTTAAAATTTCTCAATACTCTTTCCAAAAACGAGGAAAATCTGTCGAAAAATTTACAAAAAGCGGTAAAATATGCTATTATCAGAATTTTTATAAAATTGAAAAATGTTTTTTTTTTTAACATAACATCGGAATCAATGCAGCTATAAACTTACTTTCACTTACTACCCAAAATGATCACGAGAAAACTTCATAAAAATTTCAAAAACATTGGACCAATTTTGAGTTAAGTATAGAAATTCAAAAATACTGGAAATTGTTGCGCTGCCACATTTATTATGTAATACCTACGAGATTTTATTGCATAAGCGTGTCGCTTACCACTCCACTGTTCCATGTTCACTAAATGGCATTTTATTTTAAAACTAACAACATTCAGTAAGCATTCTTATGTTAAATAATAATTACTATTGAGAAAATTTATAATATTTTAAAGTGGCCGTTTCAGTGCCCCACCCTGTATAATATTATTCTTGTAGAAGTTCTATGGCAGCAGCCACTCCTTATCAGCTGCTGCTGTTGTTATTGTTATTATCGTCTCGTACTCTCATATCAGTGTCAAATCCCATGCTACACTCGTCTAATTATTATTTACTATTTATTATTTGTTATTTATTTTTATTTTATTAATTATTATTTATATTATTTACCCGGTAGACTAAATTACCGAATAAATCGAAGGAAACTCTAGTTTTCAGACTATTGTTGTCTCCAGTATCAGAGTGACGGCGTTTCGAGTGTCACAAACTCACAACGGCTCTTGAGTGTTTGTGTACCGGAAGTCGCGTCGTTTCCCGACCGTTTAGTCTGACTAATAAATTACAACTACTCTAAGCTCGAGTCTTGCACTCACTATTTCGTCCGGGAACGCGCGACAGTTGAAAACCGAGTGAAAATGAAGAAAAAGGTAAGTTACCATTTGACCAAAACTAAAGTGGATAGGTACCTAAATAAACTTAACCAACGATGTGTAGACCGTTTAGTGTGGTGCAGCATCGCAAACTCTACTAGACCCTTTATGGTTCCGTTGACAGTCGAAGCAAATGTCTTTTATGTTACGCCTTCCAGTTTATATCACACATCCTGCCTATAGAAATGTCCTCTACCCTAACTGTGTCAATCGAAATTTTAAATGAAGACCAACATATTTTCCCAAATTGTGTTTACCTATTTGATTCAAATTTAAATCATCCCACAATGTTGGATTTTTATTATATCAAAAAGTTTTTAGCTAATTTTGGTCAAGCTAGAGTGACTTATGTCATATTATGTAAGAATTTGTATAAAACAAACAAAATATTTTGATTACCTACCTAGTAAAAACTAGTAAATTTGTTATTTTTATTGACTTTTACTCCGAGTTCATAATGTATTTTATTAACTACTTGCTCTATATTTAATGATTGTTTACCAATGTTTTATAGGTGTTGTTGATGGGAAAAAGCGGATCTGGTAAAACTAGTATGAGATCAATTATATTTGCCAACTATATAGCCAAGGATACCCGACGTTTGGGAGCTACTAGTAAGATTATTATTTCATAAATTGTTATTAATCAATTGAATTTTACCTAAAAATCTATTAATTTTCAGTTGATGTTGAACATTCTCATGTCAGATTTCTTGGCAACTTAGTCCTCAATCTTTGGGATTGTGGAGGGTAAATATTATTCTTCATAATTAAACACTGCCTATAATCTATCCAACGAGACAACACACTGTTTCTGTGCTTATTGGCTGACTCTAGAGCGTTCTTCAAAGCTATTTTTCCCTTTCTATATGACACAGCTGGCTGCGCCTCACATGTAGCTGATCCCAAACGACGAAATTTTATCTAGTGTTGGGAATGCTATGTCTAGGTAACGCAATTGGATGTGCAGAACAATTCAGCCGTAGCGTGTTCTCTCGCTGGATAAACTATAAGTGTCTAGTTAAACTTAAATTCATAAGATATAAATTGTCTTTACAATTATTTAAAATTATAGGTAGTATATAAATAAAAGTTGTATTTCAAAAAGTGGCAGATTGAGACTTTTAGACAAGCTATTTCTATGTTCACAGAAAAAATAATAATAAACATCACTGTAAAAACACTAGCTTCTTTCTTTTTGCTCAGAATCTATAATCTGTCTTATTTAATTAATTTTACATCTACCTTATACTTTTAATTTTTATTTATATTAGTTGCGATATTTTAATTAAATTTACCAAATAAATATCAAATTTTTATAAATAATTTTTTAATTATTCTAAAATCTTAAACATTACAGTATTATATTTCTGTACATTATAAAGCATAATTATATTTTAAATGTTTAAATAACCCAAATTGTTATTTAGTACACATGTCATAATTACCTACTTATTTTTCTAATGTGTAAATATTTTAAATTATTTGTTACAGCCAAGAAGCTTTCATGGAAAATTATTTTGTTAGTCAGCGTGAAAATATCTTCAGAAATGTTGAAGTCCTAATATATGTCTTTGACGTAGAAAGTCGGGATGATGAATTAAGAAAAGATTTAAATTACTATCAAACATGTCTAAGTGCCATTTATGAAAATTCTCCTACTGCCAAAGTGTTTTGTTTAATCCATAAAATGGATTTAGTTACGGAAGATCAAAGGGATAAGGTATATTATTTTTTACATAAATTCAGAATTATTTTATAGACAATATACAACGTAATTCATTAAACATATTCATTCTCTCTTTTTTTTTTTGCTATAAAAATTAAAAAATTTAGATTTTTTTTTCATTAGTATGTTAAAGATGTTATTAAAACTTCTGTTTTCCATAACTTTTTTTTTTCATGTTACCTTAAGTATTTTCTGTGGTGATACAAATGTTTTTTTCAAATGACAATCCCCCATTTTAACGGCAGAATTTTAAACAGGTATTTTTTAAATATATTTAATTAAAGTTGAATTGTGTAGATTCATAATAATAATGCAATACATAGGTAACTAAATGTGTCCAAGAGAAAATCCTTAAAACTTTCATTTGAATAATTCAAAAATTACTCATTCAAATTTTGATTTCTACACATCAAAATTCACAGAAAATTACTTAAATACATTTTTTTAGTTAAAATAGGGATTACTATTAAAAAAAAAAAAATTAGTACCACAACAGGACATACTCTTAAGGTGACATCAGAAACATAAGTTATGAAAAACATAGTTTTTATTGTTAATTGAACATTCCAAGAAAAAATTATTCAAACTTTTGTATTTTTACAGCTAAAATGGGTGGTAAACATGCATAATGAATCATCCTGTGTATTGTTGATGTTAGTTCGGCATCTTTATCTGACCCATGACTTAAAGCTTGAATCTTTCGTAGTTTGTAATAAAATTATTATTTAAATTTCAGATATTTTCAGAACGAGAAAATGAATTAATTAATATGTCCAAGCCAGTTAAATGTGTATGTTTTAAAACATCTATATGGGACGAAACATTGTATGGGGTAACTATATGTTAACATTTTTAAATATTACTCAAATAACACAGTGTTTTGTTCTAGGCTTGGTCATCGATTGTATACAAATTAATACCAAATGTTCAAGAGCTCGAGCAGAGTTTAAAAATGTTTGCTGAACTAATGGAGTGTGATGAAGTTCTCTTATTTGAACGTGCAACATTCCTTATCATATCATTTTGTGAACGTAATAGACATCGCGATGGACATAGATTTGAAAAGGTGTCAAACATTATTAAAGGATTCAAATTGAGTTGCAGGTACCTCTTTTTTATTATTATTATTCATAGAGCATTGACTATAGTATAAAAATGTAGTACATAAAAGAGATTACACATTTTAGATTTAAGTATAATAAAGAAACTTGTGGTTTTTAATTTTTTTTCTGGAAACACATATGTTTCTTATCTAAAAGTCTCCTTTAGAAACTTTTTAGGTTAGAAACCTCAAATTTGAACAATTAAACTAGAGTTTTATGAATTTGAGTTCAGTCATGTCTTTGTAACTCCAAAATTACTTATAGTACTAAAAAATTTACCATTTTTTAGATAAGTATAAAATTTTTGTTTTTTTTATATTTCTATTTAATGTATTCTTATGTAACAAAAACATTTCATGAAGAATGGAAAAACAAAATATACAAGTACTAAACTAATTAATAACCATAAAAAACTTTTTATCTGACATTAAAAGGACTTATTTATTATATTTATATATGTATTTTTCAGTAAATTAGCTTCTCAGTTTACTGCCATGGAAGTAAGAAACTCTAAGTTTGCCGTGTTCATAGACGTTTTTACGCCAAATACATATATAATGGTTGTGATGTCAGATCGAAAAATTCGTAAGTTTAGGCAATTATGTTTATAATTTTTCTTGTTTTGATGGATGTTTCATTATTATTTTTAGCTTCGGCAGCGGTTTTATTGAACATCAAAAATGCTCGTAAACATTTTGAGAAACTAGAACGCACAAGCCATGTCCGTTCTAGTACATCATAAATTATTTTTGTGCTGAGGATGAAAATTTACATTATTCTTGGCAAATGTTATTTGATGATAATAGTCAATGGAGGTCACATAACATTTTGTCTCCTTGTATAATGTTTCCTATTTGTTATACATATACTTTAATTAAGTTTAATAATTATGTTTCGTGCAGATATATTTCTGAATTACCAGACAATTTCACATAATTATTGGTTACAATTATTATTAAATATACATTTTTATGTTACAAATAAATTTATTTATATATTAATTTACTCAAACTTATGCTGTTGATTGTAATCATTTATTCATTCATCGAGAGAAAATATGATTTATAATTGAAACACTGATTAGAAAAAGAGCTTATTTTGTATACTATTTTTCAAATGAGAACACACCGCATCATGCGGGTAGTGTACTAAGGTAAGCCGCGGAACAATACACCACCACCACTTAATTAGTAATGAATACATAATATAATAGTTTTATGACATGTGCAGGTTCAGACCAGATTTTGTCCGCCGACTGTTGCATTCTCATTTAAAAAACAGTATAGTAAAAGGAATCTATATGATTTTGAAAAATAATTGTCCCATAGTTCATTTGAAAACAATATGTAAAATAATTTAAATAAATAAAATTATTTGTTTAGATGAAAAAGGGCTCAAAATATTAAGTTCTAATACATTGTTTGCATAAAGGTATGTCTTATGTTTAAATTGTTTTATTTCATTATAAAATTAAAGTATATTGCGTATCAATAAGTAGAGTAAACTAATAGAATTGATAAGAAAAATAAGTTACTTATTTTTATAATATTTTAGCTTAACTCTTTTATTTAGTTACCAATGCACTTCCAAATTGTCTAAATTTACTGAATCAAGTTTTTAAAAATATTTTTTTGTCAGTTTGACAACAATAAATTTAGAGATCCATAGTAAATAAATGGTCAATATTAAAAAAATATATATATTGTTTGAAAAGAATTTCCGCTTTCAAAACCTTTTAATTTGAAGGTGGAAGATTTATTTTATATTCTGAGTAGAGAAAAGAAATTAATGTTTATTTTTATTTATTTTTTTGGATATAAATACTTTTCCAAAATTTTCGATCAGCAAATTTTTGAATCTCAATTCGCCTCTAGATTATCTTGAATAAACTGAAGCTCCACCTAGAATCTTCATATTTAATAAATTATGTATAATTTCTTAAAAAATGCAATACTCTCATAAGAGTATCCAACTAAAGGAGCTAAGAAAACCCAATGTGCAAAGTAATCCTTTATATTATTTTATTTAATTATGTTAGACTTAATACAGTCTTATACCATAATCGTTTGAAAAATAGTAGATTGACAGTAATTTAACAGTTTTAAATTCTGAGCTAATCAAAGAACTTAATGTTTTTACAATGATATTATTTCTGTAAACACTTTTGTATGGAAATGATTATCCAAATGTTTCAACCAGCAACTTTTTGAAGCCAGATTAGATGGTACTTTAGAGGTCATTATTCAATTTTTCAATTTTTTTCTCAAAAATTTGGGAAAAACTCCCCAAAATTTTACAAAAAAAAAAAAGACTCAAAAATAATCTTTTTTTTTATCTAAACATTATAAAAATTTAAACATAGATAGAGGAGTGAAGAATACCCATGGTGCGAAGTATGTGTGAAGTATTTTTTGTCTATACTTTACTTTTAGATTCTCAACGGAATGAAGAAGCCTATGGATTTTACAATGATGTTTATTTATTTATTAATTTTTTATTTTTTCTCTCTCTGTGAACACTTTTTTGTATAGAAATACTTGTGCAAAATTTTCGATCAGTATCTCTATAGAACTCGAATCACATTCAGATAGTAATTTAGAAAGAATTAACTTTGGTCTATACATGCTGTGATTTTGTTCTATAATATTTATTTGGATTTTCTGATTAGAGAGGAGGAGGAATGAAAATGTGATAGAAAAGTTCATTCCAGGATTTTACCCACCCATACCCATTGAACAATGTTCTACATGCTGTACAGAAAAAAAATTATAATTAAAACCAAAAGTTGAATTGGCTTTTGTTTTTAAATATATCTTTTTGTTACTAAAAAATTAATTACTCTCAACTTTGTATCGCAAATATAATCACTTTAGTTTATTTTGTAAAAAAATAAAAATAACAAAAATAGATTAGGTACTTATGTTAGTTTTCACTGATCTTTGATTGTATTTAACACTTTCTTATTTAATAAAAAATTATATTGAAATGATTGAACACAATTAAACATTTAGATAAACATCTTAACTCTATTTCATATTTTCAAAGTTTTGAACAAAAATTAAACTATGAAAATACACAAAAAATTCAACTTTCATCAGAACTTTCAACATCACCAATATCGAGACCATCAATTTCTTCGAACAATGATTCATCAACCTTCACCATATCTCCTAGAAATAAAAATAAAACAATATTGAATAGACTAAATAATTGTTAACCATATCAATTTGAGTACCTATACAAAACTAAATAAGTGTAAAATGGATGTGATTTGGACTTGAAATATGTATTTTATTATTGAATTAAGTGAATAATTACTATAAACAATAATATATATATATATATATATATATTATATTTAATTCACTTTTTTTTTTTTTTTTTATGTTAGAAAATCTTTAAGCTATCAAATAAAACTTTTGACTTAAAATAAAACTTAAAGCAACCAATTACCAAAAAGTATAAATTGATTTTTAGATCAACACTCAGCATAGATATTTTTGATTAAATAAGTCATAAAATGATTTTCTATACAATTTTATCTTCAACTTTAAATAATACTCTTGTTGTTTAGTTAATATAATTAAAAAATAAAAAATTTTTCTATAAATCATCAATTAACACCTATTAACCTTTTCAATTCTTCAATATTTTTTTTTTGGAAAAAATGACCCGGTAACCATCATTTTTTGATTAAATTTAAGTTTTATGAAAAAATATTGATTTAAAACCAAAGACTTGAGAAAGCCAAGTTTTACATTTTATGATTTTATTGGAACCTATAAACCCTCGATAATTAAGCCACACTATCCATAATATTATGCTATCAAAAATTTATCAGTTAAGTGAATCACACTTTTAATACAATCCCATGATAAACTAACCTTCTTCTAAGAACTTTAAGTCTGATTCATTAAGCGATTTATCAGTCATAAATAATTCCCGTCCCGTGAGTTTCTTGGATTTGTCTTCTTCGTTTCTCTTTTTTAAAACACCCATTTCTTCTTCAAATTGAAACTTCCACCGTAAAAATGATTCAACTGTGACTTTAGTACCTTCAAATCTTTTCTAAATAGAAAAAAAAAAAATGCACTTTAATCATCTTTTAAACTTATTAAAAATAACAGTAGAGTCAAAAATAAAAATTTAGGAGTTTAAGTCATTGAATTTACTATAATCAAATTGTAAAACATTTATCTACAAGATAAGACTAGTAAAATTTAGCAATAACAAATAACACTATTTATGAATTAAGTACATATTTAAATAATGACAAATAATAAATAAATATGAAAACTCTTATAATTTAAAGTACCCAGAACAAATAAAAAATTGTTTTTTATAATCAATTAATATATGTACATATTTTATCTAAATAGAACAAGGTTTAAAATAAATTACAAAATAATAAGTTATTCATGTACCATTAGCCGAATGCTGTGTTTTGTGTCATATTTAAATTGTATAATTAGTTAATTACATTAAATAATATTAACAAGTGAAACCTAACAATGTAGGCTCTTTCAGAGTCGCTCTAGATATGACCGTGATTAATTTAATAGCTTACAAAAGCCATAATAATACTAACTAATTCAGCTTCCATTTCTTTTTCACGCCTTTTGTCTTCATCGTCTTCTTTTCTCTGTTTTTCCCGATCCGAATAATTATTCATCCACTCTTGCGCTGCAGACACTAGGGTAAATATCATTACCATACCGACGTTGTCTTGAGCCTTCAAATTATTAATTTATATTGATTATAAAATTCAATAAATTATTGTATTAGGTACTTGTTGTATTAAATATTCCTTGAGTTCATCCTCTTGTTCTTCAAAACCAAAGACATCTTCGATTTCTACGATGGGTGGTTCGTCGGGATATTTTTCTACGTATTCAAATTTTAAACAACACGATAAACCAATGTCGTGTTGATCACTATCGAATTCGTCCGATTTAACAGGGATTTCGAACTGATAAAAAGGCTCCGAACTTAATACTAAAACAAAAGACGAAATATATATATGATATATTAGTAAAAAAAAAAACTGTACCTAGGTATTTATGAATTACTTTTTTTATGAACCCGTGCTTACTTTTCATTTCACCAGCATATATACAATCCAATGCATCGATTTCGTTTTGCTGTTCCTCTTTGTAATCCATTGTTTCAATGTAACCATCAAACTCAAAATGCTTTTAAGATATAAACCAAATAAAACCCTCCTACATGTACAAAATTTTAAACGTGTCTCTAAAAGACAGAATGTTGAATAGACTGTTATCATGGCAATCGTTCGTTATCATAATATGTTTTGTTGACACATAGATAATGTCATCTATTGATAACAACCGGCTTTATGATAACAATAAAAAATATTATTTGTTGATAACAAAAACAGCACTTATCATAATAATATTATATGAATGATCGGCGCATTCGTAGTAATTTTAATTAATAGTTTTATACTGTTATTTTGCTAGTTTAATTACAAATAATTTGGTATTAAATTTTTAAAATATAAAATTGTGTAAAATGTATTAAAAGTTTAATACATTATGTCTGGAATAAGTAGAAGTTTAAAATGCATGAATAAAAAGACTTCGTACTTTATTACAACACCGATATTTTACGTTAATGCAAGTAAGAATCTATAAGTCTTTCAGTTAATAAAATTTACCAGAAAATAGTTTAGTTGCCAAAGTATTTCACTAAATATCCGCCTGTTATGTATTAGTCAAATTACAGATTATCTGCTCACAATAAATTAATTATTGAAAACTTTATATGGTCTGGGTGTATATTGGTTCAGTATCTTTTTATTCTTATTTATATTACTTTTTCGTAGCCAAAAAAGCTAGGACTATTTGTATTTTTCTTTTTTTTTACACCTTATATCGTTTACACAATAGTATGTTATTTCAACAGTGACAGATATTCTAGGTGTAACTGTGGCCATATCTTGATTTTAAATTTGGTGAATAATTTTTATCGATTTGTATGATTCAAATATACTTAAATATACTTCTTTTGATGTGTATATAAGTATCCATTAAGTATAGCCAGAGAGGTATACTCTAAGGTATTGGCTCAGTATGAGACCAGTAAAATATCTTATTTAATATGAGACAAAAATCCACTTTTGGGTTTTCACTTTTCTATACTATGAACTACAATATTTTCGAGAAGCGAAGAAGATAGTGTTTGTTTGACTCAGAAAAATTTTGAAAATGTGAAAATAAAATTTTAGAAATTTTTTTTTCGTTAATTTTTTGTTTCCTTTTTCTTTATTTATTAGATAAAAAAAGTTAAGTAAATTAAAGAAAAGTAAAGTGCCTAAAATAGAGTAAAGTATAGACAAGAAAGCAGGATATACTTCGCTCATCTGGTCAGATATTCTTAGAGAATACCCATTGTCTATACTTAACTTAACTTTACTTAACTATAGTTTACTTTTTTATGCAATAGTTTTAGATATTTTATTAATTATTAATCTTATTAATATTTAGTATACTATTTAATTTAATTTAATCGTATTAATTTAAATTATCTAATTGAAAAATTAAATGTTTTGATGCTGCTGATATTCTTATAATTTATTATTATTTTATTTATTTATATTATCAAATTGTATGATTTTGTTTATTAATACCAATTAATTAAAAAATATATGAAATAAACTATTCATAACGTATAGTCTGATAATTATTTTGTTATTAATAATGATTTAAATTGTATTAGGTACTAAATTCATTTTATAATAAATGTTATTAATGGTGAGAATTTGACTTGTATATTTATTCAATAAAATTTGACTATTTATATTTTCTAATTATTTGATGATTAAAAATGAAAAATATAGTACACATAATTATTTGCCTTTTTTAAATTTGAGTGAACTGAAAAAACTTTCTCTTTGATAAAAATTTTCTGTGGATATTCATGTTAAAGCTTCTTGTAGATATTTAGAGTTTATTAATGTTACAATATTTATTTTTTGTATGAGATTCTTATTTGTATGTTGTATTATGACAGTCATGTTATACATAACTGCTATAAATGTAGTTGTAAAATTTATCAACAAAATGTATTAATATTTAAATGAACTTTTTGATTTTAGGTCCCCACATTGGACATCTCTACAGTGCTTTAATCGCTGATGCTTCTGCAAGGTTTCAAAAACTACTTAACCCAAACTTAAATTTAATTTTTAGCACTGGTACTGATGAACATGGTTTAAAAGTACAAAAAGCTGCTGAATCTAGTAAACTGTCTGTTGAAAACTATTGTTCAAAAATCTCAAATAGTTATCAAACTACATTTGATAAATTTGACATCAACCACACTTCATTTATTCGAACTACATCTGAAAATCACAAGAAATGTGTGCATCATTTTTGGAACAAATTGCAACCGCATATTCGAAAAGCAAAGTATTCTGGTTGGTATTGTACAGCCGATGAAACATTTTTGTCTCAAGATCAAACGGAGTTAGTTAATAATGTACTTGTTAGTAAAGAGTCAGGACGACCAGTTGAATGGGCAGAAGAAGACAATTATAAATTTGATTTACAGCCTTTTAAAAGTGATCTTCAAAATTGGTTGAATAAACCAGATAGAATCTTACCAAAGGTGTTTCACGAAATACTGACTAGAGAAGCAAATAGTTTATACGAAATATCATTGTCAAGACCGCTAAGTCGGGTTAGTTGGGGTATTCCAGTACCCGGAGATAATACACAAACTATTTATGTATGGCTAGATGCTCTTGTCAATTATCTAACTGTTTCAGGTTATCCGGACACAGAAAATTGGCCTCCAGATGTACAAATATGCGGAAAAGATATTTTAAAATTCCACGGTATATTTTGGCCTATATTCCTATTAGCTGCTGGATTAAAACTACCAGAACAAATTTTTGTTCATTCTCATTGGAAAGTCAACGATGAAAAAATGTCTAAAACTAAAGGAAATGTGGTAGACCCTATCAGTGCTGGCTGCCAATACACTGAATCTGGTTTAAGATATTTTTTACTTAGAGAAGGTACTGCTCATAGTGATGGAAATTATAGCGACCTGAAAATTAAAAGAATATTAAATTCTGAATTAGCAGATACATTGGGTAATCTTTTGAACCGTTGTTGTGGAAAAGCAATTAACCCTGATCTCAGTTATCCGAAATTAGATTTATCATCAATTGAAAACATGTCAGTCGATCCATATTTTATCGAATTAAATGAAAAACTTGAAGGTCTTTCAGATATTGTTAAATATCATTATGAAGAGCTCAACTTTTATAGAGGTATAGATGAAATAATAGCTACTTTACAGTGTTGCAATCGATTTTTTGAAAATAATAAACCATGGCAATTAGCTAAACACGATGTTAATAAATTAGCATGTGTACTACATGTAACTATGGAAACGTTGAGAATTTCAGCATTAGCTTTACAGCCCATTGTGCCTGTTCTAGCAGATCAATTATTAAATAAGTTAAATATTCATAACAGAAATTGGGATCAAATAAAACCTAGTTGGAAGGAAGAAAACACTATTGTTAATCCTACAGACTTAAAAAAAGAAAACATTGTGTTGTTTAAAAAGTTATTAATAAACTGAATTAATTTTAAATTTATGATTTATTATTGGTGTTACTTATTAACTGTCACTTATAAATTAATAGTGATGAATATATGTATAAACACAACATGAAAATATATATTTAAATATATTCAGATTATGAGTTGTACAAGAAAACTGTTTATATTTATATGAATTTTTACTTTAAATTGTATATTTTAAAAACTAAAAATACAACATTTTTGTCATATTCATCTTTAGCATAATAATATAGATACCTATTCTATAATTTTACTCAGATGACCAAAATTTGATATAGGTTTAATGCAAAAGTAATATGAGGAATTTAACGACTATTATTAATTTAGTATAGGTATCTATATTAGTATTATTAACTTTTTTTTTTTTAAATAATACTTAAGGTGATGCTTATAATATAAACTATTAACTAATATGTGCAGTGAAGACACATTCACATAATATTATTAAGTGTATAAATACGATTCAAATAGTGTTAAAAATAGATATGTAAACAGGGCCAGAGCTAAAAAATATTAGTGGGGAGGAGGGTGTAGTTGTAAAAATGCCGACTACAAATACTGTTACAATACGTGTAAATAAGCAGAACAAAAAGGTTATCAACTCTTTTATCCAATTTTGTTGACTACCTACAACAAATTTGCCGATTGGATCCAAAATGTCAAATTTTCCAACTCAAACTTCCTAAATAATTGAGAAAAAAAAATAAAAAATAAACATCATTGTAAAAACACTATAGCTTCTTCTTTTCGCTCGGAATCTAAGAATATATTACAAAGATCAAGTAAACCATAGTACAGTAAGCATATTATTATTATTATTATTATTATTCGAGTTCATATAATATATTAATAATAGTGTACAATAAAATATTATAAAAATACATTTCATAAACTTAAATAAAATCGTGCAAAATTTCAAGCATAAATGTATTATGTACTTTATACTAACGTTATATTATCAATATCGTGTAGTAATGTAGTAGTTATCTATTAAATTAAAGTATACAAAAATATGAAATTACACTTTAAGTAATCGGGTATATATTATTATAATGACGTCACTGGTCGTTTTTCAACCCAAGATTTAATTTGAGGTATTGCCAACACTTGTTCTTTAAGTGCTCGTAGTTTCGGACGATTCTCCAATAAGTCGGTTTTTGCCATGTAATTCAACAGATCTATTGAAGCTGCGAATAGTAAATCAGCCCAGGATAACTGAAATAAATACAATTATTATACGACTACCAAAAAAAAAAAAAAAGTAATACTACCTAATGAATTAGTAGTATCAATTAAATGTCGAATAAAATGTATTATTATTTTCAGAAAATTAAATAGATATTTTTAAAACTTTAAAAATCAAACGCACAAAATTCTTTACCTTTCCATTGACAAAGTATCCATTATTTTCATTCACAATACTTTCAAATTTATTCATGTAAAACGGAACGGTTTCATTCATCAAAGGGCCGAATTTCGCCGCTTTGGATTCTTCGTTTGTATCGAATGTATACGATCCTAATGCTTAAAAAACAAAAAATTTACAATAGAGATACTGTATTAATAATAATATTAATTTATTCCAATTTATATGTGCACTTATAGGTACTTACCAATACGTAAATCGATAATGTTATCCACAGCAATATCGATTAACAAAGATTCCCAATCATCGCTACCAGCTAATTTGGCTTTTTTGGCCAAATAACGACAAATGGCTATGGATTGGTTCACAGCTTTACCATCGATTTCCAATACCGGGACTTTACCAAAAGGCATCTCTAAAATTAATAAATAAATTTAATCGAGCACATTTTGGGTTTATGGACATATTTGGCATTTATAAATGATTTTCTTTTTAGAGTTTAAACGCATATTATTTCCAACATATTCAAGAAAATTGTTTTTCTGGGTAGGTCAAAAAAACATTAAACAAATCAACTGCTTTTTGGAAAAATATTGTGTACAATACATAAAACACAATTTTTTTTACGACATTTTTTTTTTTTTTTTTTTTAAGTTATATCAAGTTAATAAAAAAATGTATACAATTTTTTTTTTATTTTTCACTGCGCACATATGAGCTGCATATTTTCAGATTTTTAGTGCTTTTAAATTCATATTTCTAAAATGTTTAGCTACTTACTGTGTTTGAAAGACGGCCATTCTTCGCGTTCAAACCGAAAGTCTTCGAAATCAATGTTCAAGTAAGACAAGAGAAATCTAATGGGTTCGGCCAGTCCGGCGAGGTTGAAGTACGTGAGTTTGTACGATGACATGTTTATCCAAAATTGTATTTTCTAAAAATAATTTTAAATAGTCGTTATAGGCACTTGTCCCTTAAGAAGAGAGTACATGAATTCAAATAAATAACACTTCTCTACGGTAACAAAGCTGTGGTGTGTTGGAAAGTATATGCTAAATAAATATTGGTATATGTTAGTTTTTAATTTATAGCCATCATAAAATCATGAATAAATTAAAAAACGATTATTATTAGATTACACGTTAAAACTTGTGGGATAAACACAACAACGGAATTCATTAAGTGTGTTACTTAAGAGTAGGAGTGCTCGGATTCCAATGCAAATTGTTGCGTATTTCTTTTGGCCATCTCTGGCAATGCTTTCCAAGTACATAATTTGTTTCATGTGACAGAGACTTCAAAAATGAAACTTTTATTTTGCATTTTATTTTACATTTTTCGATATTTTTTTCATTTTTAGAGCATATCTATTTCAACGATATACCTACTTACAATTTTAATAATGCATAGTACATAATACGCATCAATAATATTTAAGTTTGTCTAAATCAAAATATTATCCATGTTTTTCGGCTTTTTCCTGAAAAAATATCTAGAAATCTTTCTGTAATTGCGATAATGTCTGCATCTTTACTTATGAATGCCTAGACTCGGCAAATAAGAAAACAAATTAAAAATACTAAAACACAAAGGAGTATTTTCATGGTAAAATTCATTATTTAAGGGCATTTTTGGCTGTTTTTTTTAGAGCATTATTCGATGATTTTTAGTGCATTTAAATCCGGGCCCTACTTACCTATGAGTTATAATTACAATAAAAATATGATAAAAAAAAATATTGTTTTGCAGTAGAATTGTCATTTGAACACGCTCCCAAGAATGCATTTTAATAAATGTATAGTGTACTGCAGATTGGGGCAGAAATCGATAACGATATTAATAAATAAAATAGCAATTCACCAAAAACAATTTTTTTTCAATGAAATGTTTTTGAAATTCGATTGTTACAAAATATTATTGAAGTTGCATAAATTATATTTTTATGAAGTATTATATTGAGCTTCATGAAGTATTAATATCAGTGTGTTTCGTGTGCGAATTATTGATCGGTTTAAAATATAGATCCATCTCACATAGCGCTTTAGCATATTATATATAACCGTGGTTCTATTAATAAAATACCAATTTTCGTTCTCGTAAATTAAAAAATATTCAAAATTACGTTAACGTCTTATTGTTAGAAACCAAATAAATATATAATTTGAAACTATAATGGAAATAAATGTCAATAACCAAATTTTCAAAAATATGTAAAAAGAAAAAAGGCGGACATACTTTGCACGATGGGTGATATTGCGCCAAAATCTTTCTTATATGATTTTCTATCTATGTTTAAATTTTCATATAGTTCGGATCAAAAAATGATAGTTTCCGAGTCGTTTTTGTCAAATTTTGGGTAGTTTTTTCGAAAAAAAAAAATTGAAGAATTGAGAAATTCAAAAAATGACCTCTCTAAAGTACAATCTAGAGGCGAATCCGGTTTCAAAAAGTTAT
>JAIPRM010007475.1:0-17149 GCA_025469315.1 Stegophylla sp. TES_Ste_2020 | reverse complement strand
AGAATTGAGAAATTCAAAAAATGACCTCTCTAAAGTACAATCTAGAGGCAAATCCGGTTTCAAAAAGTTATTGATCGAAACTTTTGGACAAGTATTTCTATACGAAAAGTTGTACACAGAAAAAGAAGAAAAAAAAAAAATAATAAATAAACGTCATTGTAAAAACACTAGCTTCTTCACTTCGTTCAGAATCTAAAAATAAATAACCATACATTTGTCGTATCAAAAAATTAATGCTTTTACAAAAACCTATATATATATATATATATATATATAGCAAAATTACTGCACGATTCGCGCGATATTTGCGACACGATCCGCACCTGTAGTTGTGAGTCGAGTATTTATAATGTAGTAGTGAGTACTACGTCACGAAAATTAAATTGTAATCACGTGCACGGTAGGAGGTGTTCACGTTTACGTGGTATATTGTGTGTGTGTGTGTCTGTGTGTCTGTGTGCGGTGTGAAATCGTATTTGCTCAGATATAATAATAATAATAATAATAAACAGGTAGGCGAAACCGCGACGGTCTATAGCGGATATAAAACGACCGTTTATATAAGGAATAACGTCGTCGGAGCAAGCGATCACGAAGTTCGTGTGTAACTTGACGACGACTTGCACAAAACGGATCGTGTGAACGAACCACACACAACTACACGCGGCGCAACATGTACACGCGAACACAAGCACACGCCGTACTTATAGTTGTCATTAAGACGCGCATTACAATATTATTAACGTTTAGGCCCCCGGACGGTAAAAATCCAAAATCGCGTGTTTGCGCTTTGTTGTTTCGTACTTTCACCGATCGTGTGTTTGTATTTTATTTTCATTTTTTATTTTTTTTTTTTTTTTTTTGTATTTTTCTCGTCCATTGTTGGCTCGTACACGCGAACCTCGCAGACCACCGATGTACTTATAATGTAATATATATATACAGGGTGGGGCACTGAAACGGACGATTTAAAAAACAAATTTTCTCGATAGCAATTTGTCATAAGAATGCTTACTAAATATTATTAGTTTTAAAATAAAATGCCATTATTAGTGAACATGAAACAGTGGAGTGGTAAACAACGCGCTTATGCGATAAAATTATAGTTATTACAAAAATAACGACAGATAGGTATGTGGCGGCGCGGCGCAGCAATTTCCAATATTTTCGAAATTTCATACTCAATTCAAATTTGGTCCAATGTTTTTGAAATTTTCATGAAGTGTTCTAGTGATTAGTATTCTAGTATGTATCTTTTGATAGTTTCAAGTTTCTAGCAACATTATTTTTGAACTTATGTTAAAAAGCAATTTTAAATTTTACGAAAATTCCGGTAATTGCATATTTTGCCGTTCTTTGTCAATTTTTCGACAGATTTTCCACGTTTTTCGAAAAAGTATTGAGAAATTGGTAAAATGATCTCTTTAAAGTACCATCTGGGTGTGATTCGAAATTTATAAAGATATTGATCGAAACTTTTAGACAAGTATTTCTATGTGAAAAAGTGTTCACAGAAGAGAAAAAAATAATAATAAAAAATAAATATCATTGTAAAATCATAAGTTCATGATCATGATTCATGGTGTATCATAATATTTATTAGAAGAATGAATATCTTTTAATATAGGTAGACTGGTATCAAAAGGTTCAAAGAGATATTATATTTTATTGTATGGGTAATTTTTTGAAAAACGGGACGTTTTGGTGTCCCGAAAAGAGTTGTCGGGACCTCTAGTTAAAATACGGGACGTCAGGCATCCCTACGATTACTGGACGTACTATTGTAACATAACATACATATAAGTTTGATAAAACAACGTAAATGCTTGATATTCTAAAACATTAGGTATTGCACTCTGCGCATTTTCTTTTATATTGTGGTGTCACTAGCGATTAAAACATGACATTATAATAAGGTAAATATATTTGAAAAAATAAAATACAGGAAAAAAATATTTTTAAATAAATAAGTATTTATTATATGTATATAATGTATTTGAATCTTGAATAAGAATTATTTTTAAACTACTTATTATAGATTAAAGTTACAACACAAAAACATTATATTGAAAAACATAATTAAATTAAATTAACTTTTTAAAATTTCTTCAATTCCTTTATTTATGTATATTGTATACTTTCTAAAAAAAACATGTTAATTCATTTTGATGGCGACTGATATGACATATCTTCACTAGGTATTTGATATTTCGTATTTTTCCGAAGAAGTGATTAAGTTTAACTATTTGGGAGATTCATTTCTAAAAGAAATGTATGAAATTCAATACATGACATATTCTTCTTCAAAATGTTGTTTTACGATTAAAATTGATCTTATGGTGTCCACAAAATTTCTAGATTCTCGCATTGTTTTATTCAATAATTTCATTTTAAAAATTTCAAATCAACAATAAGGCAAAAAACCGGATTAATACGGGACAGACTTGAAATTACGGGACAAAAAGCGTCCTGAGAGAAGTATGTTTGGACAACAGGACACAGAGCTGAAATAAAAGACGATCCTGTATAAAACAGGACGTATGGTCACCCTACATTATAATGTTATAATATAAAGTAAGCCTGCAGGCTTAAATCCACTTCCCTTCCATGCACCCTTCCGTGTCTTTACCATTATCTAAATAAGCGAAGAAAAAAAAACATTTACTCACGCGTCTTGAAGTGTTCAACTGATAAAAAGAAAAACCGAAATAACTGTGAAGAGCGAAAAAACTTGAAAACTCACCCGATTTAAATTTAAAACAATTTAAAAACGAACAATACAAAAATATATAATTTTGCTACAAACATTTGATATTTAACTACATCGTTAGTTTACAATCAACATAGATGATAGGTAACGTACTTGTAATATTTTCTAGCCAATACACATTTTACAATTTCCTTGATGTTTTTCAATATTACAAACAAATATTTACAACTAATGTAAATATTACTATAAATTGTTTTACATGATCCTTTTTGTCACAAGGGATAAGTATCCTTAATTACTCTAAGAAAATCTGGTATTATATTATGCCACGGAACAGATTTTGTTCAAATGCGTAAACAGTGATTTTCAGTGCATTCATTTACAATTTTAAATGAATTCATATAATTAGAAGTTAAAGTGAATTTTAAATGCATTTAATAAGGTTTTTACTGGATTAAATTCACAGCCAGTGAATTTATCAGTATGCAGGTTTGTATTAAAAAATATGTGCTGTTTTATATTGACTATTTCAAATTTGAAAAAAAAATTGAATTTTCATGTATTCCCCTTCACCAGCTATTGAACATTCCATAAATAATAATTTGGTTAGTCACGGTTGAAAAAAGTGCAAAATATTTAGTTTAGGTTTGAACCCGGTACACCGTCGCATTCGAACGATGCCTAGACCACAAGAGCAGAATTCACTGAAAACCTTTAAAATTGTAGGTATTAAATATAGTACTCAACAATACTGAATTTTCAAAATCGAATATTTAGAAAAATATTGTTGCACGCAGATTTTAGTTCAGTACTCTGTGTCAAAAAATGTACTTAAGATAAAGAAAACCCATAACCAACCTTTTTGATTGTATTCGTAAACTAGAAATATACCATGATATTTGTCCGTAATTTCTCCAATTTTTTTTTCAATTCAAACCACTGTAAAATGTTTAATTATTTGTCCTTAAAAAATTTTATTGTACCAAAATATTCGCAATGAATCAATTGAATCAATTTTCTTTTATGTACTTTAAAGTATGTAATTTTAGGTTAAATTAACGAATTTCGTCAAAATTCTAACTTTAAACGACTATAGAGAAAAAAGTTGACTTATGATTTTTGAGATATTTTTAGATCAATTAGACATATACACGAGTGAGATTATGTTAAATTTTCAAGTTTTAAAAATTTAATTTTAAAAAAAAATACAAAATAAAAGTGAACTTTTTAACTCATTAAGTATCTAACCTTGAATATTATGAATGCATAATGCCAAAAATCTGTAGAAAATATTCAAAACATAATAAAATTTTAACTTATATAATTAGCATACTCATACTAGTAACTATACATATTTTTATGTTTGAAGAGTGTGGAAGGAACAACGGCTTCATTAGTTACCGGCAGCCTAGATCAGGTGGCGGTGGAGGTTCCAAGTCCAGGTTAGTCAACGGCAAAGAGACTCAAAAAGGTGCTTGGCCTTGGCAAGTGAGTTTAGCAGCTGTACAGCTATAAAAATTACATTATTATTCTTGTCTAAACAATAATAAAGAAAATATAATAAAAATACATCGATAGGCAGAATTCATATTAGTAGACATAATGACATTATAGTTTTTTGATATTTAGGCCTTTTAGTTGTTCATATTTCAGCTAAATGTTTTTACAAAAGAGTGACCAGCAGTTAAATTAAATTTCACCAACAACCTACCGTGTATAAAATGTATTTTAGTTGGCTAAATGAATTGACTTAACTATATCATAAAAATCACTTAACTTCCTAACACTTCTAACACTATAAGTGTCGAATCCAGATATATTTTTCTTTCTTTATGTCACTGGTTAATTATGTTGTGGCATTATTAACCACATATGTTTTCTAAATCTACCATTGAAATAAGAGTTTAGAAAAGCATATCAATATAAAATGAATAAATGGTGTTTTACACTTTATTGATGTCAAATCATTTGATAAATATATTTGTTGGTACAAATAGCATAAAATTTTGTTAGGGGAGTAGAATGAATTCAATTCCAAAAACAGCAAATTATTAAATCAGATACATCTAGATTAAACACTGAACACTATTATGTTCCTAAATTACACAATATATTAAACAATAAGAAAACATGATAGACATACAAATGTTTACAGCTTCAAGTGTATTGATTTAGTACTGTATTCACTTCAAAAATGTATTTTATATAATTTTATTCGATATATAGAACTTAAGTTTATATAGGAATTACTTAATCTTACAGATATAAAGTGTGTAAAATTCAATAGAAATGAACTAAAATGCTATAATAATATTCAGTTGTAAATTATTTTTATGTTAAAATATTATAAGCGCTTTTTTTCAATTAAATATTAAATAATATTTAAACACTTCAGTCCACACACAGTTTAAATAAAGACAAAATAATACAAACGTTACAACATTAATAATTCATTAAAAATTAAAATAAATACATGAAAAAAATATTCACAATCAATAATTAAATTTGAACAACATTATGTAAAAAATAATTTCTAAATAATTGAGATTAAAAATTATTAAAATATTGAAAATTTCTAAATAATAATTTGTTAAAATATTAATTTAGCATGCTTTAAAATAAATATATTAAAATATTTTAGTATTAAGAATAAATGATTAAAAATTAATGAAATTTACATTTGGAAGATGGTTATACATGTTAAAACAAAAGCTTAAAAATATTTCTAGGAAAATAATTTTATGTAAATCACCATGTACAATTTGTTTAGGTATCATTACAGTTACTTCATCCAGCATTCGGTTTTGTTGGCCACTGGTGTGCAGGTGTATTAATCAAACCCACTTGGGTATTAACGGCTGCACATTGTATTAGAAAGTAAGAAGACATTTTTTTACTTCTCTATAACTATACTTTTAACGAACACAAGTTTTGAATAATTCATTTTATACATTTTAATTGTATTTTCAGTGAAAAGTTCAGCTTGCCATTGGCCGCTCTTTGGACCGCTGTACTAGGTGATTGGAATAGAGATGTAGAAGAACATACTGAAGAACGAATACCCATCGATGATGTGTTAATCCATGACATGTTTCATAACTACCAAAACGATATAGGTTGATAACAAAAAATATGTTTTAAAATTTTTTATTTTACTGGTACTAATCATTTGAATTTTTCGCAGCACTAATGAAACTGTCTAGGCCAACAAACCTCACCAACACAAACGTACGTTGTTTGTGTTTGCCGAAATCAAAAAACGACACACCAATTCCTAAAGTGTGTGTCACGACAGGATGGGGTAAAGTCAAGCCAAACGGACCTTTGTCGGGTAAACTGCGGCAAATTAAGGTACCAGTGCATAACACATCTGTCTGCAGAGATAAGTATGGACCAGTAGTGCCCATAAATGATGGCCATTTGTGTGCAGGCAGAATGGATGGAAAAGGTGGTGGGCCATGCGTGGTAAGTAGAAAGACAGTGATATTATTGGTAACTCTTTAAAAAAACTATGTGAAATTTTAACAGGGAGATTCTGGAGGACCGTTGCAATGCTCAGGTCCAAATGGTCGATGGTTTTTAGCCGGTCTGACGTCTTTCGGTTCAGGATGCGCCAAACCTGGATACCCAGATGTCTATACCAAATTGTCATTTCATCTGCCATGGATACTCAGACAAATAAAACTTCACGCAGATAGAAGAAAATAAATCAACTGTTAGTTTCAATACAAATAACAACAATTAATGACTAAATAACAAAACATTTAAATCATGTTCGTGTATATAAACGATGATAATATTAGAGACTAGTTAAAGGTAAAAGATAAAATCAGTCATGGTTTAACCCGTTGTCCACACAAATGGTTCTAACCGTTCGTCTGGCGGTAGTTTGTTGTTCAACAGTTGTACAGAGTCCAATGTTTTGTTTAACAATAGATGACAAGCATTTAATTGTTTATTCATGTCATTGATGCATTTGAATTGCTCATTGATTTTGGCATAATGTTTATATGACGCTACATATAAATTTAACACCCGCGTTGTTTCTTCGTCGAGCTGTAAAAAATCAAACTAAGTTAATAATAATAAGATTGGATAAATTACTATATACCTAACAGATATTTACCTCAGAAATTTGTTTATTGATTATTGCTTGGTCTGAAGTCACTGCTTTGGCACAGCGACTCGTGTATGCCTTATACAATTGACATAGTCTGTAAAATGCATCTGCATCGATTCGCTCCAATGCTTCTCGATCTCTAGCAGCTGGTAAGGAAACAGTACCACGAATTATCGGCAAAAATGAAGGCACTTGCTGAAAATGTTAGGTGTACGATTTTAATAATCAAATATATATTGTTTTGACTATGCATTAATTAGTTATTAGTTTATAGGATTCAAAAATGTTTTAATTTATTTATTAAAAATCAATTTTAGCTATAGGATAAATCTAGTTACCCTAGTCATTTTTCATTGGATTAGATTAATAGCAATAGAAATTATTGTATAAATATAAAAAAAATATACTATAAAAAACAATTTAATGAGAAATGAAGTAATTTCTACATAATAATAACATATTTATTTATTTATGTTTAACATTATACATATATTTTTTTTGTTTTAATTAAAAAAAATAATAATAATAAATTAAAGTTGTAGATACTATTTAGGTACCTTACCATTTTAATGCTATTTTATACTATTATTTAATTAGGTAATATTTAAATAATAATAATAAAAAAATAGTAATAACATTATAATCTTAATTGTATACATATGTATGTGAAATATATTAGATTAAATTACTTTGTAAGTGTTTAAATGTAGGTATATACTAACATTATAAATTTATTTTTTTATTAAGTTTTTATGTGTATTTAACACATATAATAATAGGTATATTATGATATTCAATGTGTTATAAATTGAATTAATTAAAATGCACGTAAACAAAAAACATAAAATTGATGCATTTAATATTTAAATCTCATTTAAGTTCTTAACAATTTGGGTAGAATATTTTTTAACAGAATAAAATCAAATCATAACAGATGTAAATTTAAACAAAATAACTTTTTTTCTAATTAAATAAACTAACTTAACTACCCACATTAAAATGTTTCAGAGCATGGAAAAAATGAATGATTAGGAAATTCACCTTTAATCGAAATAGATCTTCATCCATGTCAGGAGGATTTTCTTGAACAGCCGCCCTGACGACCACAATGTTGTGCTTGGGTGTAGTCTTAGAAGTCTTTTTAGTAGAACGTTTTGGTTCCACTCGAACAGAACGACCTCTGCTCATAATACTGGGTTTCTTTGGAGAATCTAAATAATGTGAAAGTGTCAGTTACTATTGGTCTTATCATCAACAGTTGAAGCTGGGCAGAAACTAGTTAAAAAATAAATTTAAAGGATCTTTATTTGATAAATTTCAACTTACCTAGATAAAATAAATTAAATTGTTACGAAATAATTTTTATTAACATAACTTAGTTAACTCTCCAGATTATGTGTGAATATTATTTAATACAAATAATCATTTGATAGGTAGCTATTGTAATATTTTTAAGTGAGGATTAAGGGTAATTTTAAATGAGTAAATTTTAAACTTTTGGCTAAATGGGTAATAATTTTAATATACATTTTGTAATTTAACCGAGCTACACAAATTTAAAATCAACTTAAGTACCCAGTAAGTGATTGAACAACTTAGTTAATTTGCCCAGCTTTCATTGTAGGTAGCTATAGGTACATACCTCCGATCGGCCTGTTGACGGTGTACGAGACGTACGGCAAGTCAACGTCACTGCACACGCTGTGACCGGGCGACGTATTGGCACTGGCCGCTCTGCTCTGTTGACCGTCTTGAGAATTTCTCGGCCATGAGCTCTCGGGCACCGACTTCCCTCGTTTCAACTTTGGATTTTTCGTGCCCGATTCGGAGGCATTGTTGGATTGCGAGCTCTGTTCGGAGCCCATCTTTACTTGTACAATAAAAAACGTTGGTGGCTGAAATACTACTGAATATTATGCATTTTAAAATAATTTTTTTCACACCTTAGGCACCAGTATAATGTAATTTTATTATTTTTCCCTACAACATAATATTATTTTAGTCTGAACGCCACCGCGCCTACCTAGTCATTACTAAAATTCTGAATAGCAATTACAATTAATTATGTTATCGCTAATGGAAGTAAAGATAAGGCGATTGTTTCCTTTATGATAGGACCTTGGACCAGCTGATGACAGATAAGCCACGGGAGATTTTACCTTGATGTGTCATCAAGCTTTTTCGCTTTGTTGGACAACCCTATGTCAGGTGTGTGTCACCAAGGCACACACCTGACATAGGTGGCTAAATTTTCACCATCAAAAAGTATTCCATGATAATATATACTACAGAATAAATATTAATATTCTGTGATAATACCAGCAGCTGCTGCTCGCTATGATAATGTTTATACTGATAAAGTGGTAATTGATAATTATTTGAACTACACAGATATTCATAATTATGCACATCTGTGTTGAACTATTACTTATTCATAGGTAATAAAATGTTTTTTTATTATCTATGTTGTAGAGTAAGTACTTAGTCTATGATCTATGTAACTATTAGTCACAGTTACATCAGGTTGTATATTTTCATGTTTCACATTTTCATTTAATAATTTGTAAATCACTTTGTCACTTGGATTAAAAATGTGTTATAGGTTAAAATAGTTTAACACGTTCACAGTCACTAATCCAGCTGTCAATTTTACATCTACCACCGATTTCAGTTGTACGCCTAGCTTGAGCTGTTGGTTCAGTCCCGACAAGTTAAAACTTTTTACTATGTGGATAAAAACCGCTATATTTACCAAATGTCATCATTGCTGATAATAATTCTGAACACTTTTGCTATATGTATTTAATATAGATTTAATAGTAGGTAAAAAATATTTTTTGTCTGACATAAATTTATATTTCATTTCTGTAATTGCCTCATTAAATTTGTCTTGGTAATCATCAAATTTATAATCAGTATCATTCTTCCCATCTTCAAATACTTCCATTAATATACAATCGGATTTACAATCTTTTTTGTATTCATTAACAGCATCTCGAAGTGAGATCATCATTGATGTGAAACCCCAAATTGTTTTGAGAAAATTTTGTTAAATATGATAATCCCAATCTGGATCTGGAAGCTCTCTTCTGTCTCCTCTGTAAAATCATCAGTGCTTTTGAAGGAGTCTTCCCCTCTTCAAAAAGTTTCAGAATCTGATTTTTAACCTCTTCAGATGGAATTCTATACTTTAAAACACTGGCACATAAAATTTCATGGTTGCGTATGTGTCGTATTACGATTAAATTTGAATATTTGGTCCCGATTTTTTTTTTTAGTGCAAGTAGGCATAATGTATGTATACTTTTTAATTTTTTATGCTCACATTTCATTAAATGAATGTACAATTTGAATGATGACAGTAGCTTTACATGAAAAATGTTTTGAACTAGGAACTTTATTTTTGTTTGGCCTCGTATTATGATGACATCGATATCGCTTCTAAAAATAATTATTTTGTCACTTTTTATGTATTTATGGTTATATACTAGTTTTAAATGTTGTATAATTAACACATATTTTAGTAAATAATTACTTTTTAAAATAACTGAATCCAGTGTTTTACAGTTAGAACTTAAATATGTGGTCTTACATTGTCTTCTCATAGCTATTTATCCATTTAGTTACATCAGTGACATTAAAGTTTAAAATTTCAAACTTTGAAATGAATTGTCCATTTGATAACTTTTTTAAAAAAAGTATATTATAATTGTACCCATCAGGAATTTGTTTCTGAAAAGATATATTTTGAATGGGTCATGAATTGATAACTATTTAACCATAGCTAATATTAAAATAAATACCAGTAAATCAATATTGTCACTTGTATGTTGAAATTTCATTTCATTTTCTTTACAATATTGTTATCACATTCCAATCTTGAAGTTGGCTATGGTTATTTATATTGTATTTAATTTTAGTTATATTTGTTTATTTTAAATAAATGTAAAAATAATTAAATTTTTTTGTTTACTCTTAATATAAATGATGAATCCAAAATTCTTTCGGTGTAAACCCATGAACTGACTTCAAATGTCAATTGAGTATTTTTTTTAAAACTATTACAGCATTCTTGTTGGTTAAAGTTTTGAATATCAACAGGCGCAACTGATTTTTTTTTTTTTATTGTAATATTATGTTTTTCCCTTTGGTGCCTGGATAGAGTATAGTTGTGTATGAAGCTCAAATTGCATTCTTTGCATACAAATGACTGGAATATTTAATTTTCAACTTAATTTGTATATTATATTGATTATTTTATCATACAAAACACACGTTTTATATCAGTTTAAATGAAAATACCTTAGGTTTCAAACTTTCCATAGCTAAAGAATACAATACAAACTATTTTTACTCGTAGTATATATATTTAATTTTATTGAATACACTGTTATAAAGACAATAATAAGAAAGTCAACTGTTATTATAATTCAAATCAATTACCTCTTTATCAGTATAAACGTTATCACAACAAGTAGCTGTTATTATCAGGAAGAACATCATAAAATTGAAATGAGCTAGATCAGGGACTCTTAAACTAAGGTATGCGTACCCCTTGGGGGTACTCGAAATTTTTTAAGGGGTACGAGTCTGGCCAACAAACTTTTAAATTAAAATAGAGGAAAAAACTCTAAAATCTATACCTTTCTCACTTATTTCTTTGAAAATAAGCGATATTAGTTTTAAGATTTTTTGTGGATCAGTTTTTAATAACTTAATCTCAATGGAATAAAGATGTATGTAAGTCATTAAAAATGTTTTAAATAGATTTTAGTTTAGTAACTTAGAAGGGGTACCCAAAAAAATTATTTGTAAAAAGGGGTACAGTGTTCATAAAACTTTGAAAATCCCTGAGCTAGATGTGCTTGAACTGCTTGAAGGTAATTTTTTAGAAATCATCATTTTGAGGTTACCTAATAATGATATTCGTTTTTAAATTATTGTCAACATAGTTTGTGCCAACTAAAAATGGATTCTGGAATAACATATTTTCACTATCAAATTATTTGTATTTATCGGTCAAATATAACATCTTTAATTAAATACTTTTATGGATGATAATAAAAATAGCTATTGAAATATTGTGAAATTTAATGTCTTATTACGGATCACATAAATTCGATTTGAAGGCTTTGGGTAACCGACCGCTGAAATGAGCAATAAATAAATCATAAAAATTATATCATTAGGTATATGCATACATATTTTGTATAAAGTAAAAAAGATGAAAAAAATGTCGGGCATCTTATACATTGTACTATAGGTATTTTTCGCTTCATGGATGAGATTTTTGATGGTGTATTAAATTTTAAAGAAACGATAACAATAAAACGATTTTGAGTGGAGCTGATGTAAAAGAAAATTTTGCTTAAAAATTATAAAGTTTATTAATATAATAAAAAAATATATTTTGTGTTTAGTTAGTTAGCCCACTATTAATTAAGAACTGGAAAAAAAAATTTGATGAGAAGAGTTTAAAGTATAATATAATCTAGAGACGAATTGCGATTCAAAAAGTTGCTGGTCGAAACTTTTGCAAAAGTATTTCTATACGAAAAAACGTAAACAGAAAATAAATAAAAATAAAAATAATCGGGTGAGATATTCTTGAGTGGTGTGTTGAGTTTTAAAGAAACGATAAATAATTTCTTCAATAATACGATTCTGAGCGGAGCTTCAACTAATACACAATGATAACTATCAGTTTTGAAGAATTTAACTTAAATATTGAATCAACATTTATGCACTATAACATAATTTTAGTACTAATGTTTATCATGGCATCTCTGGTCAGTCATGGTTAAAAAAAAAGTGCAAAATATTTAATTTATCTGGTAAGATCCGAACCTGGGACCGTTGCATTTTAATACTGTCACCTCAGCCATTGCGTCACAATAACATTGTAGAATACCAGTTTTCTAGAGTCTACTAGATTAGATATATACATATCATTGAGTTAGTACAGTTACTGTAGTATAGTTAAAAAAATAATTATTTTTCGGGAAACATTGGTTCATGAATTGTATACACATAGTTGCACACAATAGGTATACTGGTTGAGATTCAAACTTAAATTAATTATTTATATTAATTAATAATAAAATTATTAGGATGTTGGCGCCATTTTCTTTTTCACTTCAGTTGACAGATAATGTTATTTTCCCGCGTATTTTATGTTGTTGAGTACCCACGCGCACACGGCCGGCTGCTATTATCACTATTCTTGTTATCATGTATTGAAATTCTGTTATTTACTGTACGATTTGTAGGAAAAACACTATTTATATTTAGGGTTGTACTTTTATTACCTATTTATAACAGGTGGTCGGTCGCGTGTGTTGTCGCTGTGGCGTGTCGATGATTTTTGTTGTGTGAGACAGTAACAATTTTGGCCTCTGTCGTGGCTAATAGTTTAGTGTTTCGTGTGTTCTATGTCTCGAATGAACCCTGGATTATTTGGAGTTTTCTAGCTGTGAGTAATATTTTGTTTATACTTTACGTTTAATTATCTACTGAGCTCATATTAATATAAACATACAAAGTCCGTATGTATTAATCGTTTATTTAGGATCATTTAAAGATTGTTGTTGTACATTATATTAACTAATTAATCTATTAATCTACCTAGATGGTTAGTGGTAATATGATTTATAAATTACCAATGTAGTTAAAGTTATTTAACTACCTATCTGTCTTATTATTTCTCATTTGTTTTAGTATAAAAATATGATATAGATTCTCATATTACTGTCATACTATTATCATTAAATTTGTTTCTTTTTGAAATTTGTTAAGTGAAATTTAAGTAATCATAATTAATCAATTTTTAGTTAATTTTATAATCAGTTTACTCATTTAAAAATGTTTTGTTTTAATAATATTTAATGTTATCACAGAATCATTATCAATACTGTAAACCTACCAAATAATAAATATATTAATTTATGGGTTTCATTACTTTAAAATTTAATCTCTGAAGAAATTGTTTTTCATCTCATGAAGGGGATTGGAAGCAGTTATTTAGTATCTCTGTCTGTGATTGCATTACAATTTAGATGTATTTTAATTCCATTTTACCGATTGATCTAGTGATACTATAAAGAATCTTAAAACAGATATGAATTCATCATAAAGTTTGCTTAAGATTGACTCTACCACATATTTTTAAAATTTTTACCCAAGGTAGGTATTTAAGTAATTGCTTTTGTTCCTAGGTTATTTGTTTTATTCCTCTGTGGAATTTAGGGTGAAAAAATCCAAAAAGTTGGAAAATTGATTTAAATTAGGTTTCACAATGAATTTGAATGTTATCTGATTTCTTATCGAATCTCTAGATTAATTGGTATATTGTAATGAAAATACGTCTAAATTGTTATTCTGTACATGTGGTAGACAGAGACAGAATTTAACCACTTCCAATCTTTTTGACTTTTTTAAAGTATTGGGCCCTAGCTATAATTTATTGTAATTTAAAATTATATTTAAAACTTCAAATGTCATAGAATTACAAAGGGAATCATGTATGCAATTGTAGGCCACCCAATTGTAGTTATCTCTACATAATATTTACCTCCTGTATAACTTGATTTCACCAGTGTCATTAAAAATCTAATCATAAACTAGGTACCTAGGTATTCTAATATATTTATACTGAGCTAGGTAGATGCCTAATTTAACTACTGAAAGAATTAACTAGTAGATAATTAAATATACAATTCATGTGTAGATTTAAAATGTCAATGTCATACACAGTTGGTACTGTATACCTATTAAAATAAATTAAACTAAAGAGAATAGATACTTATATCTATTTATAAAAATGTTTTTATTACTAAGTACCTACCTATTATAAAAAAAGGAACTAACTAGCTGATCCTTAATTTTAAAGACATGCCATCTTATCAGTGATGTAAATATCCGATCAGTTCTTAAGGTAATTCACAGATTTTTTTGTGTTAGAATTAGGTGTATTATTTTTATTTACTGCCCATTTATTTATTCAAACCAGCTTTAGAAGTAAGTACTTACTTATATTGACTTTTTTTTGAAAAAAAGATGTATTTACTTATTTAAAATTTGTACTTAATTAAAGGTAGGTATATACCGAGGTACATACTTACATGTAATGTACGTTATTTCAAACTTATATTAAGTAATTAGGTAGATATTTAAGTTTTTGTGTACTGGTGAAAAATTAAAAAAACTCATTGATACTTGAATTTAAAATACAGTGACCTCCAAAAAAATAAAAATGTATAAAAAGTAGGTATCTATCTACTTAATATTAAATTTTTATAAAATATTTGGCCTCTGCACTGTGACAGTTTTATTTTAGTATGAAGGTGTTATAATAATTATATATATGTATGAATGGTTGTTTAACCAGTAAATGTGAAACAATTGTTACATTTTATTCTGGTGCTTTTCTGAAATGTTAAATTTTTTGTCCATTATTTAATTTTAATTTATGAGATATAGGTATTAAGTACCTTTAAAAGTACAAAACCCTAGACTGTTTTTGGCCTTGTATGATGGAGTCGTTTTAGCATGGTGTTACTGAGCACTTGTATTATTAAAAAATTATTTAAGTAAATGAGAAATATCAGGAAATAGCCGGACATACTTCGCACCATGGATATTCTTCGCTCCTCGGGTCAGATACTCTTGGTGGGTTTATAGAATGTTAAAGAAATGATAAATCATTTCTTCAGTAAAATTATTTTGAACAAAGGAAATTCCGGGAAGTTCTTAATGTTAAGAACATTAATAATAGTCACCATTTTCAGAATACTCAACAAGAGTATCTGACTCAAAGACCGAAGAATATCCGTGGTGTGAAGTATGTTTGGCTTTCTTGTCTCTACTTTACTTTTTACTTTTTTTATTTAATAAATAAAGAAAGGAAAAAATATATAATAAGAAAATAAAGTGTAAGAAAAATTCCAAAATTATTTTGCGCCATAATGTTTTTCATGTTATTGTCTGTCTATATTTAAATTTTTATAAAGTTTGGATCAAAAAATGATGGTTTCTGAGTCTTTTTTATCAAATTTTGGATAGTCCCCCAGGGTCGATTTAAAAATTTTGTTTTAAATTTCTGATACTGATGAAAAATAAGTAATAAACAATTTTATTTTAGATACAAGTTTTCATTTATCATATTATATAAAATACTTTGATTGTATTTGAGATTGATAAATGATTTTTAAATTGATCAATTTTTTCATGAGATTCATAAAATTGGAATTATTCTATTAATATTTTTCTAAACAGAATATTCTAGCATCCTTAGATCATCTATTGAAGTATAGATCTATGGTAATCTTATGATGTAGAATATGTATTGTATTAAAGTATTTTGTTTTTAAAATACATATACATATTAGATAATATATTTTTTTTTATATATATTTTGTCATTGTATTTATATCGTAGGTACTTATATATAGGGTTATCATAAATATTTAGAGCTAATCCAGGATATCTTTTACTAGTTGGAGGGGAAGGAAGTATAGGTAGAAAAATTTTACATAAATTCATGAAAAATATGTATTTAAAATTATTAGTGTTAATAGACAATAAAAAAAGATAAATAATATTAAATAAATTTAAATCGATTTAAATGATTATTAATAAAAAATAAATAATAAAAATTACTGGCCGTCTTCTAACGTAATTGGCTTCGGTGTTGTATTTGAATATTTTTCCAAAGGCATTACTTTTTGGAGAAACGGCTTGTCTGTTTTGATCTTTTTGTATATGTACGGTAGAGAACTAAGTATGAAACTCGTATAATAGTACACTACATTTTCCCATTTTTATTAACCATTTACCGTTTACCGCCTTTTGGTCATGAATCCCGAACAAATAATGTTCCTGAACATCTAATCCTAGACTGTCCAAGCTAAATCCAGACATTTGGTAATCCTACCTATGTACTATGAATAATTTATTTAACTAATATTTTATTAGTTACTGATGTTGACAATGCCTTGGAATATATATCATAATTGATGTGTACCATCCTCTATTGTTTTTATTTTATATTATGCTGTATCACTACTGAGTGAAATTTGGACTACCTATGATATGTATTATCTGTCTATGTTATGAAGAATATTATTTAATTTTAAAATTTTTCATTACCTACATAAATATTATTAAATCTGTTTTCTAGAGAAACAGTTATGAATAGGGCCAACACTTGTATGCATTTGCATATTTTTATTGGTTGGTCAAAAAAATAGCTAGTTAATACCAAAATTTGTTTTATAACCTAACGATGCTGTATACAAAATTTTATTTCGCATATTTTTGCA
>JAIPRM010007474.1:0-17151 GCA_025469315.1 Stegophylla sp. TES_Ste_2020 | reverse complement strand
AAATTTGTGTTTCATTGATTTAATTATGGTATCTTTGAAATGTAGATGATATTGTATCGAGTGTGGTTTTAATTTAAGGAATAAATAATTATTTTAACTCATTTCATCGTTAATACTAGGTAAAACAATATTCTTAATAATAATGGTTTAATTTCTTTGAAGCATGGAACGTTTTTTTTCTGGGTGTAATAGTTCAATAATATTCTTTAAATTATTGAAAATAGGTAGTATCGTTAGTTGTTACACAATGATGACCAATAATCGCATACCTACTTACAAAAAAAAAAAAAAATAAATAATAAAAAACAAAATATAGATCTTCATAAACAACATTTTCATGTTCTGTGGTGAAATGTGGTTTCGTGTGAATATTTTCACGCCTCCCATGAAATTTTGTGACGCCTCCCTAAGGGTAAAACCCTTGTACTAGCGGTATCCCTAACCGAAATCGATCCAACATAAAAAAAAAAAAAGGCACAATTTAATAGTTTTGCAGAGGCGCAAGAGGAGCTTCTCACGCCGCTGGTGTCATCCGCACCGTCTTGCAGGGCACAAACACTACAAACGCCCGCTATTTTGCAGCAGCACACGTGCCCGACGCCACTGCCGCGGTATTAATTTCGCCGGAGACTTAAGTCGCAGTACTTTTAATATCTCTTTATTATTCGACGGCCACGCAAATGACAGCGTGAGAGCGCGGTAGGAAACCTTCACAATATTATATTAATATATAAAACGGGCGAGCGCATATTATTTTACGTGCGGTGCAGCAGTCATTGTATGCCCCGCGGCGGCGCACATTGTTCGACACGCGCATAAATGATAATAATAATAAAGACGCGTACCTTTGGTAGGTATATTACAATATTATATACATATATATATATAGAAGTATAAATAGGTACACGTGGCGTTTCTGCAGCACACAACTTGCTATAACATATTCCGAAGTTCGGAGCCAAACTATTTTCTTAATATGCTCGTCGCTGGTTGTCGTCATCGTCGTCGTCATCGTCGTCGTGCTCCGGTGGTTGCTGAAGCGGCGAAAACGCCAAAACGATAATCGCAATCCTCTCCCTCCCCTCTCCCCACCACCACTACCCCTCTCGTCTACACACCGTTTGTCGTAATATTGCAATACACCCGAATCGTAATAAAATACCGAGTGAAAAACATGAACACGTCTCGCGGCGTCGTCGTCATTGTCGAATATTCGGGCAAGGGATGATCGACTTTTCATAAATTATTTCAAGTTTGTTACGGTACGGATGAGAGCGTTGACCGGGGTCACGTTCATTAGACAGATGAGAGTAATTAAATGCTGTATTCTGCTACTCTACTACTCTGAGTGTTTTCGGGGAAAAAAAAAAAAATTAAAATTAAAATTAACATCATCGTAAAAACACTAGCTTCTTCGCTCCACTCAGAATCTAAAATAAGAAATATTTACAGAATATGTACTTACATCAAAATATGTGAAGTAAAAAAACTTCATTTTATTCAGGATATTATGAAACGTACTTATTTTTAATCAAAATAAATATATCTACATTCAATAAAATATAATAATATGTATTTACATAAAAATCTGCGTTCTAGTAATTATACATAATACATGATGGTATATCATAATATAACGGAGAAAATTTAAAATCCGATAAGGAATAAACGCTATACGTTCACTCGCGGTTCGCTTCGCAAACTCCTCTTAGCTCGCTTACGGGTCACGGGCGATTTCGAAAGCCGTGCGACAAGAGCAGGGCTTTTGCAGTTTCGGGCCTATTGTCATACGTACATAGCTATCCCGGGTCATTATCGTTTTCCGGACTAGTGCTCATTTCCCGTAAACACCATTTAGGTCCATTGCCACCACAACATAATTTATCTCTCTATCGCCAGATGTCTGTTCCGTACCCTCCACTCCAACCACTCCAAAGTCAGATTCCTTCCTCTGTCGTCGTTGTCTCATGTCAGCCGCTTTTAATCCAGTCTCCATCACCAGTTACCATCCCCGATATCATTCCCTCCGTTCTTCATACATGTCTAGTCCATATTTTATATTAAAGTTTCAATATATTATGTTGAGTTTTCCGCATACATTTGTCCCTACTTCAAATTTTCCTTCTACGTTCTTTCTTTCAAAATCGCACTGATTTTTTTCCTCGTCCGTTTTGTGTTTTCCACGTAATTTACACGCCAAAAATTGATATAGATGTAACCAAAACTTTGTGTAATATTGTCTTTGTTCTTCTTGACAGAAATTTTGATTTACACAATATCAACAACTTAAAGTAGCATTTGTATGCGCGTTCAAAAGTCGTTCTCTTATTTTCTCAAACTAAAATTTGCTAATTATGGAATTTTCTAAATTATCATTAAATTTTTAATGTCAGATTATGGCTTTAGAAATATAAATTTATAATTTTATAAACAAAAAAAAATAATGTTCATTGTACAGAAAAATATTTATACGTAAAGACAGATATTTTTACCTTGAAATATTTGTTTTTTTTTTTTTATGTATTAATTATTTTTGTGGCTTTTTTAAGATCTAGTTGCATTGATGTAAAAGCAATACTGAGTAATTTCATGAAATGTTCATCTGTTAAATTAGAAAGTGATTCACAAGAATGAGTCATTATGGGTATTTCGAAATAGAAACACATGCTTTCAAAATTTCAAAATATTATCGAATTGTTTTTAAACCGTTTGAAACCTTTATCTCATAATTATTCAAAGAGTTCTAATTCGACAGCCACCTTTGATGTTCAAATCGGGTTTGATATTGGATAATAATATCCGTTTTCAATGGCATTAAATTAAAATGAATTTAAAATAATATCTTTTGTCTCTTGATGTCATTGTATTTATCCGTATGACTCGCAAACGTATCCATGTCGGTCACCCCTGATCTAGGTATACATATACATATTCTAATCAACTGTGTTTTATAAATTTTTTTTTTAATTTAAAACCGATACGACGTAAGTCGAATGGAGTGCACGCGATCGAAATACAAGTGCTGATACTTACCACACATACTTGAGGGAGTCATTTTTGGGGTGTGAAACGTTAAACATATTTTGCATTCCGTGATTTACATATCTTAATACTTAATACTCGATATTACTATCGACTTAATACTCGTGTACTTTTTTTTTAATCCATGATGTTTTTTAACGCAATCGCTTGCCACACTTGGGTGAAATTGAAATGCAATAAAGTGTAGGTAGATAAATTTATTATAAAAAAGCTGTAAATATTTCTCACCATAGATTTTATTTGATCGTTAAATGGGATTTGTAGGCGTATTAAATTTTAAAGAAACGATAAATCATTTTAAACTTTAAAGGCGTTTTCGTCAACATTTGAGTAGTTTTTCAAAAAATTTTGAACAAACTATTGATGATTTGAAAAAATTCCGATTCGTAAAGTTGCTGATCGAAACTTATGAACAAGAATTTCTGTATGAAAAAATAAAATAAACATAATTTTAAAAATACTAGCTCCTTCACCCCACTCGGAATGTAAAACGTAAAACAAACTGAGTAGATCATTATAGTAAATTAAACAAATTAAGTAGATAGTTTATTAAATGTTTTTTTTTTTTTTTTTTAATAGAGATATATAAATATATAATTTATTTTACATAGAGATTTATATTAAGGTGTAATTAGTAGTTAGCTGCTATTAGTATTCAATTCTATTGACTGGGCATTTATAATTTCTGGATCCGCACCTGGTTCGCGTGTTTGTTTTCGGCCATGAACAAACACTCTGCTGCAGTCCGAATTGAAATGTCTGCGAGTGTACAAATAGTTTCCATCTGAGGTGAGGCCCCGGTGACACCACCGCCGCCACTGATTGTCCGACGCCGACAGGGATCGATGTGTATTTCCGACGACGGGACACGAAGGGAGGGGTGGAGAAAAAGCGTCTTTGGTGTAATTCCTCCTATACATATATGGGTAAAGGAATATATATATATATATATATATATATATATAGATTTGAGATATATCCGTCTAAATTGGAGACGTTCAACGGACGTGTCAGGTGAAAAATATCGTTTGTCTTCTACCCCGCCCCCTCCCCACGCCGCCGCGGTCACTGGCTAAGAATAATAGTAAACGCGGCGATGTGACCACGGATGATGACGTGATGGCTGATCGGCCGATCGAATTTATTATTATTTCGACACGCACGCGTTTAGATTTCGGAAACCCCACGGAGAGAAATAATAATAATAAAAAATAACGCGTAGTGTCGACGACGCGCGACAGCCACCTGACGGCCGGATGCAATTACTCCTCGGAAGGAGTACGCTTCGAGGATTCGCGCGACATGAAGCTAAATATACGAGACCGTGTGCCCCCATGTCAACGCGATGACTTAGGGCCGCCGGATATCGGTGACTTATCGCTTTTTTTTATCATTTTTTTTTCAACTCCTCGGACGAAGCTTTCCTAGCTCCTTATAAGGTGGTGTTTAAACCACATGTGGATCTAAAAATACTTACGGACACTTAATATTTTGCATTTTTTTTTTTTTTTTTTTTCTTGCTTTTGTAATCTTTTAACGCATTTTCCGACGTTTTGGGGTAGAAGAAAGTGTTTCTGTTTACGCTTTTTCTCGTCATAAAACTTATTCAAAAGCTTCGTTGAATTAAATTTATCAATTCCAAATTACCTCTGAATGGCACTTTATAGAGGTAATTTTTCGAAATTTTCAATAGTTTTCCACAAAAACATGGGAAAACTACCCCAAATTAGAGAGAGAAAAACATGATAAAATATGTTGTAATTTAGATTTTCACGTAATCGAGTGCAGTATTAAAAAATTTAAATTTTCACTCTTTATCAACAATTATTATATATAACAGACTGAAAACAAGTTTTAAAAAAGGACATACTTCACACCTTGATGTATTCTTTGCTCCTCAAATGGAATACTCGTGATGAGAGTATTAAATTTTAAAGAAACGATAAATCATTTTGACAATGAAACGATTCTGAACGGAGTTTCAGTTAATACACAATAATAGTAATTGTCAATATGTTTAACAATATTGTTATTTAATAACAGAGTGATTCATGTGTAATTCATTATTCGTGTAAATGATCAAATTTTTATAAGTAATGTAATATGAAAACTAGTATCACCAAAAGCTCGAAATTCGACCGCAATGACAAACATTTTTTGGGATAAATATTAAATTTAAGAAATACTACATTATTTGTAAGTTTTTTTATAAATTACAATTTTAAATTATTGACAGTATTAGCTGAAAATTTAACAAAACCTTACTCGTATAGTCATATAATATAATATGTCTAATGCCCTGAAAAAATCTTCAAAAATTGTTATTCCATATCTGTATATAATATAATTTTAAGACAGAATTTGTTTGAAGCTGATCAATGTCAAATAATAAAATAACGATCTAATTTCAACCAAAACTCATAACACTTTTAATCCTTAAAACAGTGGAAATGTTTTTGCCAAAAGAGTCTTAACATGTTTTATTATTCGTTTCAGAATATAAAATACTTAAATTATTGTTTTAACGGAGGAAAATTTTATAAAAATCTACTTATATTTATATTTTTATATCACACATTTTAAATTTCTGAACACATCAAAATGTATTATTCCCAGAAATAATGAAATGTATACAGATTATTTAGTTATTAACTTATTAAAAATACTCAATATTAAACAGAAATTATTGTTTTGTATAATGAAGCTCTGCTCAGAATCATTTTATTGAAGAAATCATTTATCATTTCTTTAAAATTCATCACGCCCACCCCGAGTAGCGAAGAATACCCATGGTACGAAGTATGACGAGCTTTTTAAACTTTTTTGCACTACTCGAGAAAAATAAATCAGAATTTTTTTTAATTTCAATATTTATGCAGACGACAATAATAAACAATACCTATTATACCGATTTTCAATACGATTATAATACCAAAATTATTTAAAAGTTTTATAATTATGCTTTTTTGTGTTGTGAACGTCTTTTGAACGCTTCTTACAAACTTCTTTGCCTGTCACGGTTCCTTACCATTTTCCTTTGTATTCTATAATCCACTATTTTTTTTCACATTTTCAAAAGACCACTCAATTCCACCCACCGTTTACGGGGCCTTACTCTTGACCATTTTTTTTTTTTTGATTTGGTTCTAAGAACCCGTATAATTAGAATAAGGATTCCATCAACTCACCAAAAGTGCCCACTCCAGTTCGTTTCGCCTTAAGATATACCTTTAAATGTAGTTTTTCGACATTCGTTTTTTTCTCGTATTTTTTATTCCCCATTTTAGATTTCACGTAGGACCTTGTATTTTCCGCAAAACTTTTCTTTTGAATTTTACTAAGTTTCCTTCATCCCTTCCGGTGGCGTACTAAGTATCGCACGCGTACATGCATTTCTACTGTGTGCTAATAACAAATGTAGATATCTTTTTTTTGTAGCTTTTGACAAGTTATATATGGCTAAGAGGTGTTTATTAAGAGGACGTCACACCAGCCCTTTTTAAAAAGATTATTGGAAAAATGTCAAATTCAACAATTATATATATATTATAACAAAATACTTTTTAAAAATTATCAAAAAGTAATCCCATGTCTACATCACCTTTTGTATTTGTATAAATATCTGTTTGAAAACGTGTTTCGAGTGAACCAATTTTGTGGGGGGGAAGTATTCATAATAAATTCATAAAAACTTGACTACGCATAAAGGAGTAATCGCTCTGTGCCAAAACGCTCTTATTTTTATTTATAGTATATCTCAATAACTTTAATACTTAAATAAAAAACCGAGTATTTTTTCAAATTGTATTTATGTAATCAAAAAAAAAAAAAAGCAAACACATACTCTTTACGTACTCTTTTACGGGCTGTTAATACATTTGGTACTTTTACCATAAAAACTGTTTGAAACGGATTCGTCTCCGCACAGTGAGTTTTTTACGGCCAAATAACAGATGTAGATTAGTAGAAATTTGAATTAAAGAAAATAAATCGATAACTTGAGCAACTTTAACGGTTTTAAGATCGGTTTTTTTATGTTTTTGTATCGTTTCCGATGATTTTTAGGTCATAAACGCTTTTTTATAGGTTCGTTGTAGTGCACAAACCGGACGTTCCCTAGTGATCACCGATCCACAAATCGTCATTACTCGACCTCAGAATATTTTCTCCGAAAACTTTTTCTAGGTAATCTATATATGCCCACGTGGTACCGACTTGCGCACGATTGAAAAACTTTCCGACCAATAATTTCATAAAACAATCGGTAATCTTATGTGGAAATAATTATTGTGTACATTTAATAAACACACGCTAACGACGAATTTAATTCGCTTCTTCAAATGTTTTCACAACATTACAAAAAGTTATTTTAAAGGGTACGAACAGTATATATATATATATATATAGTTATACACTTGTTTTTTTTCTCCTCACACTCGCCGAAGTTCCGCCGAATGGAATTGGCACAGTGACAAGCTACAACACGATTAAATAATCATGTTTTTTCAAAAGAAAATCGCCATAAAATACAGCCGCGCAGCGAACGCCTGACACACACTCACATAAAATATTATGTACACACACACACACACACGAATCGTCGATTTCATAACACGTGCATATTGTTCGCGATTATACACACACGGAACTGATTAGACATGTTTTCATTCGCCGAAAAAATATAACAATAATATGTTCAACGTTGGGAATAATTTATGCTGTTATTTTTTTTTATAATGTTATGATTCGCATAAAGAGAGGTACGTTGGAAAATCTGTAATAATTTATACTATGCATTGTTATTCTATAATAATAAATCGCGGTATGATGCGTATGCAAAATGATATAACTATTCATAGAAATAGCAAATACTTGAGAAAAACATAGTGAGAAATGACGGGTACATTTATTTTTTACATTCTGAACGAAGTGAAGAAGATAGTGTTTTTACAATGATGTTTATTTATTTTTTTTATTTTTTTTTTTTTTTGTTTCTGTGTACAACTTTTCGTATGGAAATACTTGTCCAAAAATGTCGATCAATAACTTTTTGAAACCGGATTTGTCTCTAGATTGTACTTTAAAGAGGTCATTTTATGAATTTCTCAATTCTTCAATTTTTTTTTTTTTTTTTTTTTTGGAAAAAACTACCCAAAATTTGACAAAAATGACTCGGAAACCAAAATTTAAACATAGATAGAAAATCATATAAGAACGACTTTGGCGCAAGAAAATTTTGAAAATATGAAAAAAAAATTTTGGACATTTTCCTAACATTTATTTTTTATATTATTAACTTCCCTCGTTCAGAATCGTTTTGTTGAAGAAATGATTTATCGTTTCTATAAAATTAAATACACCCGTCAAGAGAAACCCACCCATCGTGCGAAGTATGTCCGGCTTTTTTATTTTCCCGGGTAAACAAGAAAATTAAACAGTGACAGTATTTAAACAAACAAAAAAAAAAATTATTATTTGAGTACACAAATTCGTTTTGTGGCATTAAGGATTTTCACGCCAAAAATCCAATTTATTCCACGCACACAAAATCGAACTAATGAGAAGACACAAACGTGACGTCGTCGTCGTCAAATATTATAATAATACACCGAATTAACACGGGTCCTATTCAATTCATCGGTTTAATTTATTCACGTCGATTTCGTGTATGGCCTCTCCGGGTGCAGGTGGTGTTGATTTTCAATTCGATGATCTCCCGCGGTTTGATTCGGTGCATTGTCGAAAATGTTATACTACTCCAGTGTTTCCCAACCTGGAGGGCGCGCCCCCCTTGGGAGGCGTGCACACATTACTGGGGACGCGTAAGCAGTCATCATAAAGTAAAACTGTTTAATTAATGTGGAGAAAAAAATAAAAATTAATTATGACCGTTATTAGGTGTTGATAATGGATAAAGATTACAATTAGTGTTTAGCCGCAAATGAAAACTTATTATTATTATTATTAATTCATTTATTACTGTAATCATTCACATTCATTGATTACTCCATTATATTATTAACTGCTATTTATATTTTATAATTATTATCATTTAATAAAAGTCATTCCGTACATTTTATTTGTAAAGCATACAAAAAAGCGATAATTTTTTTTTCATCTATAGGAGATGGAGGGGGGGCGCGAGATTTTTGAAAATCTACATAAGGGGGCGTAGAATAGAAAAGGTTAGAAACCACTGCACTACTCGAATGATAACGCGTAATATTGAAATACCTATTAATTTCTACATATTTTTATATCGACATATGAACGTCGAGAAAACCTCAAAACTCGTTCTAATTAATATTGACAGATATTCTATTCATTTCTCCGTATGCCTAAATTCGTATTAAATATCACGTCTTGTACGTAAAATACAAACCTATCGGTTTATCTAATTCATTAGAAAATTCGCAAATGTACTTATGTCCGTCGTTTTGTATTCTTTTGTCAAAATGTTATAAACTCACTACTCCGAGCGTTCGAAATCAATAATACGATAATAATAGTAATAATAATAATAATAGTAGATGGATTAACATCTTTAGAGTTTATCGTGCCGAATGATCTACATTGTTGAATTATACTCGAGCAACGTTATACAATATACTTTTTATAGGTTTGAATGGAAGAAAAAAACAAAAAAAAGATTAATGAGGCACTGTCCGTTTTCATAAACTTAATGCACGTTCAATATTTTATGATCATTAGTACACACTTTTCTATATTACGGAAAAAGTAAATAAAATTAATACTCATTGAAATCATGACAAGGATCGATAACTCGAATGTTTCTTCTATTAATTTTATTCATACACAACAAAACACGAATGAACAACGATGACAATCAATTATAACCCGAAGTTTGGTACAAAAATATTATTTTTTTATTTGTTTTATAAAATATAATATTTATTTATATAAACTGCATAAAATAGTTCGTTACAAACTATAGAAATAGACCGTACTGTTTTATGATTCCACAACAGAGAGCCCGCATAATGTATTTATCCTTTTTTTTTCTTTTGTAAAGTCCAAAACTTTTCAATATCCTTCATCCTTAACGGCTTTTTTGAGGTCTATTGTATTAAGACTCGGCTTTCTAAAGTTTGCTTTTCACTACGGTAAAATTGTTGAACAAAATATTTTAAACTGTATTGAAAAAACAAATAAATTATTTAAATTATTTTCAAATTTATATCATTTTATATTTTGAGTGGACGTAATTTCGTTCTGTGTGGTAAGTGGGGGTTAGAAGTGGCGATTTTCTATCTCTGGCTATTACACAATGTCGCAATTTAAATATATTTTAATTCCAAAGTACCAATCAATTTAATGAATCAGAACAAAAAAAAAAAATTTAACGCTGTGATATCTACTTTAGATAAACTTTGTCACCTTCGATTTCACAAAACAGAATTAAACGAATTAAACACTTAAAAATAAACGAACTTTAATTTTAAGATATATCTTGTAAAAACTTTTCAAAATTTGAAGTCGGTATGAAGTAGATAAATTCAAATCTTTTTTAAAAATCATTATCAAATTATATATAAATCGTTCATTTATTTGTGCTATACTGTGATAGTCGGAAACAGGAAATTACCACTCCCCCGTACCCTTAATGTAATTTTAACCATATGAAATGATATTTTCACACCGGATTGTTTTTGATAGTGAACACAAAAAACCGATATATTTTTACTAGTGGATGAAACTAATTTGGAAATTTTCGTTGATAAGGCGGATTTCAATGGACGATAAAAATTAAATGAAGTAAAACCTACCGAATGGATATATTGCTTAAAATTCATATCATCAAAATACCTTTTTGAAATAATGCAAAACCACATTATAATAATCATTTTATCCTTGTTGTAAATGTTGTTTTACTATATCCTAAAATAATATTTAAATTTTAGAAAAACTATTAAAATCGTACCATTGAAAAAACGCATGTGACACCCCAAAGTATAATATTATTTTTAAATTTATTCTTTTCGTTTATATTTTTATTTTATTTTATGATTACCATTTTACAATTTTGACATCTTGAAATGTTATTTTTGAATTATGTTTAGTTTTTCTTTTTTTCTTTCTTTTTTTAATTTTTTTTGTTCACAATAAAATGCCATAATTTTTTTCAGTCACCGAAAAAATAATTCTAAAAAAGCTCCAGACACACGGAAGATAATTCCGACATAAATAAGGTTAAAATGTAATTTTTACTTAGAGTACCTACTCAAGAAAATAACTATCTTGTACTTTTTTATCTCATTACAGAATGTGTAAGCATTTCATTAATCGGTTTATACGATAATAATTTTGTGTAATTGTTTAAATAATTACATTTCCCTTGTAACAATAAACGTACAATTTTTTTAAGATGACTTTATTTAATGTCTACAAAAGCGTATAATTATTATGTTAGTTAATTATAATAATTAATGCATAATGATACTTTTTTTTTTTTTGAGAGAGAGAGAGAGAGAGAGATAGAGAGAGAGAGAAAGAAATAGACCCTCGGCCCCATTGGCTATTGGGTATACAAAAGTTATACATAATGATATTTTATTATAATAATAACTATTAAAACCATTGAACGAAATATGTAAAATAATAAATATGATATTATAAATTTGGTAAGCTGACTTCTACCCTCATCTTATCCGTTGACTTTCAATACAGTGCAATAATCTACTTAACTTTTCAGGGAAAATTTGACAAAAATTAACTAAAGATTTTAAGATTTTTTCTAGGCTATTGACATACCTATTGTAAGTTAGTAGTAAGATTATACTGAACTTCTAGCTTATAATATCATATATTTTAATTTAATTAATAAAAACTTACGAAAAGAAATGCGGGCATAGTTCGTACTATGGGTATTTTTCGCTTCTCTTGTGGGGGGATACTTTTGATTGGTTTGTAAAAATTTTGAAGAAACGATACATTCATTCTTCAATAGATCTATATTATGTGGAGCTTTAGTTAATTACACAAAACAATAATCATCAGTTTAATAGAAAAATATGTTTAACTATTTCATAATAAAACAATCAATGTCCATTTCATTAATTCATAAGAAATATTAATATAGTATCAAATGACATTATTTTTTTTTTTTTTCCAATAAAAACTTCACAGCTACTAGTGGTAGAAGCTGTCCACTGTTTAATACAAAGTTTTCCGATAATATTGTAAGTAAATTTTCTTTTTTGTTCCTCGTCCGTAACGGTTATTTGTCTCGCGTTTGTGGTCGTAGACGGTGAACTAACCGATGAAATCCAAAATGTGCATAGGCCATCGAGAACATAAGTTTAAAACTTTTTGAAACACAATTAAGGAAACTACAATCGAGGAAACTACCGATCGTCACAGGTGACAGTAGTAATCAGTGCGTGTGCACGCGTATCGAACCCGTTTCAAAGTGACATTCGAAGGCACGCATGCCCAAAAACGACTTGGTTAACACTGAAGTTTGTATTAAGTGGAATATTTTTTGTGTCCCAATCTTAAACTGGATCTCTTCCCTTACCCACCAAAATCAAGTAACCTATGCCACCTCCGATTCAATTTTCGTCAAATAATTAAGCCTAGCCATAGTATTGCAATGAAATTACATTTTATTATTATTTTTAATAAGAGTTCTAAAATAGTGGTTATTTTGTAATACTTTAAAATTCTGAAACTTTTTCAAACACGAAAAAAAAATATCAAATATAACTTTACTGAGCATTTTGCTTTGTGCAACGAAAATTAAGAATTACGTTTATTATTTATAATGTTTATTTTTGACGAATACAATTATTTATTATTTATTGTATTTATATCTTTCAATTATACTTTACCTTCGAGAGAAAAGCATTACGAAAAAACACGGACTCAAAATGCGCTATGTATGAAAGGCTAAGTATCAAACGCTAAACTAGAAACTATATACAACAAAAGGTTGAAAATTATTTTCAAAAATGAAACTTATACATAGTTAAATATATTTTTTAAACATTATGTCAGGCTAGATAAGCGATTACTCTGAATTTATACCATTGAATTTAATAGTCTATGAATTTCCCGATAAGCAACTTATAGCAACAGATTGTTTTTATCGGTTCATCATGATATTAAAGTCATAATAAACAAAATATAAAAATTAAACGAAACTCGATTCTCCAGCATTCCGCATAGTGTGAGTGAGCGGAGTGAAGACGGCCATTTTTCTGTTGTCATTTAAAACGAGGTGAAACCCGATTACGAAAGATTACGTTTTTTTGTAAAACGATTACAAACGGGTGTCGGTTATCAAAGAATTTGTTTTTTCACCCGACAAACGGACGATTGCGATCATTTTTGTAGGCGACGTTGCCAAGTTTAGGACATTTTATAGTATTTTTCTGACTACTGAGCCAAGCAAGGCAGTGCGAACTATTATTTGTATTTTCTATGTCGAATAGAATAGGGTGACCATACGTGCCATTTAACACAAAATTGTCTCTTTTTGAAAGTCATGTCCCGAAAAACTTTGAACGGGAAGCTTTCTGTTCCGATTTCAGAAAGTGGTCCCGTTTTAATCCCGTTACTTCCCATGTTTTATTAAGTGCGTAAATGAAAAAAGGTCGTAAACGAGAAAAAAAAACCCAGAAATATTTTTAGGTAGCAACACTATTAATTGGTTATCCTTAAATATACAGTTATTTTAAAAGTCATCATCACTTTAATGTGCATATGCATATTTAATGGAAAACAGTATATAAACGAAATAAAAGGAAAAACAATTTTTGTAAATTAGATGACAAACAGTGATTTGTTTTCTTAACACTATAATATAATTAAATTAAAAATATGAAATGTAAGTGAATCTATTGAAAATCTGTAAGAAGGTAGTAATAACAAGTGCTACAAAATGTTTTTTTTTCGAAATTATGCTCGAGTATTTATTTCGGGTATATAATAAATATTATTAGGAAAACATTTCGCTACTACTAATCCAGTGCTTGAATTGGGGGAGGACGCGGGGGGGACCTTCTATTTCTTAAATTTTTTTTTTTACCGTGCCCCTACTAATTTTTCAAAAATTACCCCACGGATGGTATATGGAGGAGATATTCCAATATTCGGGGACGCTATTTTTTTTTGTATTTCGGACATCTGCCGCGTGCCTCTTCCAATTTTTTTTTCTGTACTAGTGACGTCGCCAATGCCGTTGCGATAATGAAACCGTTTTCGTGTGTCCCATAGGCAACACGTCGGTGCTGTTGACCGTGTCGTTCACCGTCGAGCGGTACATAGCCGTGTGTCATCCGCTGCGCGGCCGCGTGCTGTGCACCGAGTCCCGGGCCAAGCGCGTCATCCTGTTCGTGGCGCTGTTCTGCATCGCGTGCACGGCCAGCACGCCGTACGAGTGGCAGATAACCGTCGACCCGGCCGCCGGCAAGTTCGTCAAGCACAGCACCGACCTGGGCCGGAACGACATCTACAAGAAGGCGTACAACTGGTTTTGCATCGTCACGTTCATATGCGTGCCGCTGCTGGTGCTGGCCGTGCTCAACTGGTTCCTGATCAACGCGGTCAACCAGAGCCGCAGGAACCGGACGAGGCTCACGTGCCAGGTAAGAAGCGCGAGCGCGCGCGCGCGCGCGTGTGTGTGTGTGTGTGGGGGGGGGAGGGGATAAGGGATGATATTTTGGTTTATACCCACTTCGCCGAATCCCATTTCGCCGAATATTTAGAATTATTACTGAACAAAGCATATCAATAGCTTACTAATTTATTATTAATTGGTATTTACCGCTCTTTCGCAATTTTCAATCTACTTTCTAATTTCTTGTACTTAGTTCTGATGTTCGGCGCTTGGTTAGAATTTTTTTGGGCAATCATCTCTAGTTCAAAATTATTTTGTTGATTTTTTGAAAAATATTATTGTAAAAGAAGCTCTTTAAAGAGTACCTATAAATTTTAATTTATATTTTTCGGCGAAATGGGACTTGTTGAAATAAGATTCGGCGAAATGGGACTTTTTATCAATTCGTTTAAAACCTGTTTTTAAAATTTAAAAACCGGTTTCGGCGAAATGGGATTCGACAAACTGGGAATACACGGATATTTTAGCCGTTATAATATAACATACATTCTGCGCGTTGAAATCAAACCCGTAGAAATATCAGTGCTGAATCGAGGACATTTGACGCCCGGGGCGAGTAAAAATGCAACGCCCTTAACTGTGCACTCCGTATTGTGTGGAGCTAGAGGGCCCGCCGTCCTTAAGGGAGAAGAGGGTGTGTTTTAACACAACATTTTTTTTTTTTTTCCTATAATATTAATAATTTTTACGGACTTTTTTAATGATTTGTTCTACGTCAAACAAAAATAGTTAGGTATATAAATTCCTAAATATTATATTAATTTTCAAGTTTAAACATTTTAAAAAAGTGTATTTTTTCTACGTCATATTACATTACGACAATGTTACAGAACGTTGTGCTTCGCAATATTCAAGCAAATTATTGTAAAATCTTATAATTTACATGAAATTAAATAAAAAACTATAATTTGGTAAGCATTCTATGAACGAAAATTAACTTCTTAAAAATAGCAATATTGTTTTGTCCTATGAGTCAAAAACAGTCATATAATACTACAAAACGTTGGATATCCGCATCAAATAGTGGCGTTTATAACCTATAGCTAGGGCATCTATGCTCTTTTAAAGTCGTCAGTATTGAAATTACCATAGGCATGTGTCCTAGGGTTCATTGGTTTTCTTTGGATTTTTGTTTGGAAATTCAGCCACACGGAATGGTGAATAATCTTTGTCTATGCGAACCCATTAGTATGCGTTGAAAATGAAAATCCTAAGCTGTGTGTCGCCATTATTATCATGAGCTTTTTGGAAACGTCTCCGTCGCAATATTGTTTATAACGTAGTCGCACCCCAAACGGCGAATGAGAAAATCGACCAAACGGTATGATAATTTTCGGGTGAAAAAGTTTAGGATTCGCCCGAACGACCAGTGCCGCCCCCGTCGGGGTCACCCCAACAGGTGTATATTATACAGGCACACGTTGTTTTGAGGATCTGCGCTGGGTTTGATGTGAGATACTTTGCGGGATAGAGAACGAGAGAAAAAACTGAGCCTTTTTCCATATAACACTGAACGTCCATTCCATAATATTTACATCACTTTATTCCCTCGATAATCATACATTTCTGTATAAACCGTGCAAACGATGAAAACGGGGGATGCAATATTTGGGGGGGGGGGGTGGAAAATATTCCATCCGAAAAATATGTGTTGTAGACTGTATATAGTATAATACCCGTCAGGAATATTATTACGTTGTCGTCAGCCAGAAATCGTTTCAACGCGAAAAAGTATATATTTTTAGCTGCCAAATATTCAAACGGATTTTTAATTAAAAAATTAATTCGACTAAATTAAATTAAAAATCATATCGCACAGTATATTTTATTAACCGGAAAAACTATACTCTCTATAATTGACAGTCGAATTTTTTAACGTGGCGCCCGATTTCAAAGAATTCACGTTGTCGGGCAGCGTGGGCGTTGACGACTCAAAATAACTTTCGCTCGGATGTTGCTTGTGCAGACAGTGGCGCAACCAAGGGGGGTGTTTAGGGTGTCTGAACACCCCCCCCCCTCAAAACCATATTTATGGAAATGTTATCAATGCGCATTGAAAAACTTTTAACTATAAAATTATAACCACTATTTGTTCAAAAATAAACTTGGAACGTGCTTTAAAAATTCTTATATTGTTGAATATGCGTGAATATGCTAAATTTTATTTATCTACAAATAACGTTAAAAAAAGCCGAACATACTTCTTACGATGGGTGTACTTCGCACGACGGGTGGTATTCTCTTGACGGGCGTATTAAATTTTAAAGAAACGATAAATCATTTCTTCAGTAAAACGATTCTGAACGAAGGAAGTTACTAATAAAAAAAAAAAATTTTCAAAAAATGTCCAAAATTTTTTTTCACATTTTCAAAATTTTCTTGCGCCAAAATCTTTTATATAGGATTTTCTATCTATGTTTAAATTTTTATAAAATTCGGATCAAAAAATGATGGTTTCCGAGTCGTTT
>JAIPRM010007473.1:0-17152 GCA_025469315.1 Stegophylla sp. TES_Ste_2020 | reverse complement strand
TTGAGAAATTCAAAAAATGACCTCTTTAAAGTACAATCTAGAGGCAAATCCGGTTTCAAAAAGTTATTGATCGAAACTTTTGGACAAGTATTTCTATACGAAAAGTTGTACACAGAAAAAAATAAAATAAAATAAACATCATTGTAAAAACACTAGCTTCTTCACTTCATTCAGGATCTAAAATGAAAATAAAATAAAATTCAACTCCATTGACATTGGGCACGGAATTTCGAAGATTATTTATTATATTAGGTGGCTTTGATAAAAGGCTATTATGCACAGCAATCGTGTTGAACGTATAAAAAGGTTATTGAAATCAGTAAACACAATTAAAAATTATTAAAACACCAGTCAACAAAAATAAATGGGAATACAACCCGCGACTTGGCGTTCACTTATCTACCAAATACAATCGACTAACATCACGTAATAATATCATATTTTTCAGCGAGTTCTCATATTTTATTATTTTATCTATTTTATTTACTTGTCGTTTAGAATATGGAAATCTGTAAACATAACAATAATAAAAGCTAGCTGGACTATCTGTGGATGGGCTGAATTTTAAAAAGTATATACGCCGAACCTTGGGATGTTCTTCGCGCCTCGGGTGGGATACTCTTGGCGGGTTTGTTGAATTTTAAAGAAACGATAAATTATTTCTTCAATAAAACAGTTTCTGAACGTAGCTTCAACTAATATACAATAAACATGACATTATTCATTGTATTCAAAAAATTACCTCTTTAAAGTACTTGTAATTTATAAAGTTGCTGTTCAAAACTTTTGAACTAGTATTTCTATACGAATACGTGTTCACATAAAAATAAATAAAAATTAAGCATCATGATAAAAATTAAAAAGGCTAGCTTTTTTGCTCCCTCAGAATCTAATATAATATCTTATAAGATTTATTGTAATCATTCCAAAATGTGGGACCTTCAAAAATATGCAGCAGCGCACAGTATCTATAAAAATAAATACAAAACGTGTATTTTATTTTATTTCATTTGTTTTGTTTTGTATTTTGTCTTTTTTTTTTTTTTCTTTCTTCTCTACTATGTTATTTTACTATAAATTATTAGATAATTTAACATCTAGGAGTTCAGATTAGTTTTTCATGTATCACCAATAAGAGGTTTTCTTCAGTGGTGAACAGGGCCAAAATAATTGTAAATGTAAATGTATTAATTGTTAATAATAATTAATTAATTATTAATTGTATTACGGCCAAATATAATTATTATTATTATTATTTGGAAATAATTGTTCAGAAGTGTCCACGCAGCACGATTTTCAATGGTTTCAACAATTTGCTATTTTTCATATTTATTTCATGATTAATAGCTAAACGGTTTAATTAAAGACAATCATTATAGTCATCTCTTTCAAAATGCTTCTAATTTTCAATAATTATATTAATTAATGTCAACTGAAAAATTTGATCTTTAAAAACTAAACAACATTAACAACTGAAAAATAGAATTACACATCATTATAATATGTGTGTCTTAAATGTTTTAATTACATTTAAATTTTAATAATAATTTAAATTATTTAAAACGTATATTCTGTGGTAAAACTTTGAAATCTTAATACAATTTTCCATGTTCCGTATAAAATGTAAATTTATGAAACAAACATTAAACATACTGAATTTAAAACTGGTAATTATTGTTGTCTATAATTAAGTTGAAACTCCGCACAGAATAGTTTCATTGAAGAAATTATTAATTATCGTTTATTCTAAATTCAACATACCCACTAAGAGAGTATCTCGCCCGCGGAGCGATGGATACTCGTAATTTTGAGGTGTGTCTTGATCTACCATAATGGTATATAAATGCTATCTATTGAAGCTCGATTAATTTTTATTGTTTTATAGTTAAAATCTATCATGTTTCTAATTCTCTGTTATCAAATAAGCAGCTTATTTATTTATTTTATCAAAAAAAAAAATAAAATATGCTCACAGTCTATATTTTTTTCACTTTCGTTTTATTATTGTATGCTCAGTTTTTATGATTAAACAGATTATAATATTATTATCATAAATGTCTCAATATATTTTATGGTATAACCAGAATTTAAACACTTGCATGTAAAAAATGTAAATATTTTATGAGCAATAGAGAGATATTATACATTTTGTAAACATGATAGTACAATTTATGAGCGGAGAATAAAAATTAAATTACAATTTGTTGTTGTATTAGTGAGTAATAATTTTTAATGAAAAGAGATAATGCACAAACCACCTGTTTACAAATTAACACGATTTACTCGGTGACTAGAGTTAAAATTGAGTGAGGAGGCCTTTTTGTAAAACGAAAATTCAGTAATTTGTGTGTGTATGTGTGTGTGTGTGTGTGTGTGTGCGTGTGTGAGTGCAGTGGCGTAATTTGAATAAGATTTTCGGTGTTGCAAAAAGTGAAGAAATTTCAACAATGATAGAAAAAATTACCCGAAATTTGATAAAAAAAAGTCTCGAAAACCATAATTTTTTGATCCAAAATTTATGAAAATTTAAACATATATAGACAATAAAAAACATTTTGAATGTGTAAAATGTGCGAATTTTGAAAATGTGAAAAAAAAATGTTTTATACATTTTTCTTACATTTTTTTTCTCATTTCTTTATTTATTAGATAAAAAAAAGAAAGTAAAGTAAATTATAGACAAGAAAGCCGACATACATCACACCACGGATATTCTTCACTCTTTAGGTCAGATAATCTTGGTGGGTCTGTTGAAAATGACGACTGATATTATTCTTTATATTATTAACTTCCTTCAGAATCGTCCAATTGAAGAATATTGATTTATCATTTCTTTAAAATTCTACACACCCACCAGGAGTAGTTGATCCGAGGTACGAAGAATATCCGTGGTGTCAATTATGTCCGGCTTTTTATATAATATGATTTTTTTTAGTAATAATACATTTTTATACAATGTAACAACTTACAAATTTGAATTATTTTGGCGTTGCAAAACGATACTTTTACAACACCTGAAAATTATTTAATGTTGCAAATACAACACTTGCAACACCCCAATTACGCCACTGTGCGAGTGGGTGTAACAAAAGATCAACGAACTCTATGAACTGTGTGATAAGACGTCAATAGTTGGTGTTTATTTTGTATTTTCCACTTTCGACTTCTTCCAATATTATTATTATTAAACGAGTCTCGCGGCGGTCGATATCACACACGAGAGAATATAATAGATCTACGGGTAGAGGGGTGGTGGGGTTAAAGGCCGTGTGTGAAAATCAATCTTTGATGTTCGTGCCCGAGACAGGTGGTAGTCATGGTTATTATTTTCGTTTTCATCCAAAACTCCATTGGGCGTAACACGATTGCGCACTTTTTGTACTTTAATTTCTTTTTTTTTTTTTTTGAATACATATTTTAAAATGTTATTTAATATTATTGGATTTTGAGAAACTAACAATTGTCCTATAATGCATTTGATGCAGTATATTTTAGTAGGAATAATGTAATTATAGTCGGAAATATTGTTCAAACGAAAATCAAATTATAACATAATTTAAGTTCATAAAATTCAAAACATTTTTAAACGTTAATAATAACGTGAACATAATACGAATACTTAAAAATAAATTATTAAAGTGTTCGTGTCTGAGAGTGACTCAAAGAGTTGTAAGAACTTGATTTTTGTTATACTTTAATTTTAGTAATTTTACGATGATGTTTATTTTTTTTCTGTGAAAACTTTTTCATATGGATCTACTTATCTAAAAGTCTCGATCAGCAACTTTTTGAAACCAGATTTACCTTTAGTTAGTACTTTAGAGAGGTCATTTTTTGAATTTCTCAATTCTTCACTTTTTTTTTTTTTTTTTTGAAAAAACTACCCAAAATTTGTCAAAAAAAACTCGGAAATCATCATTTTTTTGACGCAAAGTTTATGAAAATATAGACATAGATAGACCATATATAAACATAGATAATGATATGTAAAACATTTTGGAGCAAGAAAATTTTGAAACTGTGAAAAAAAAATTTGGAATATTTTTTCCTTAATATTTTAGACAAAAAAAAAAAAAGGAAAGATACTCTTGGTGAGTTTGCTGAAAATGACGACTATTATTGTTCCTTGTGTTATTCACTCATTTCGTTCAGAATCGTCTTGTTGAAGAAATGATTTATCGTATCTTTAAAATTGTACACACCCTTCAAGAGTATCTGACCCGAAGACCGAAGAATATCCGTGGTGCGAAGTCCACGTCCGGTTTTCTTGTCTATACTTTACTTTTTTTTGTCATTTATTTATTTTTTTGACTCTTAATTGTGTTTTACAATAATATCATTTATTTTTGTCTTTACGCATTGTTTACATTATAATTTGTGTTGGAAAACGGTTTGAATTTTATAAATTAAATTTTTGTGATATATATTTTTTTAACGCTTAATCAATATTTCCGACTACACTACTTAGGTAAGTCTAAAATATACTACATTAATTATATTTTATGAAAATAATTGTTAATTTTTTTAAATCCAACAATTTTTAAATAAAAATCGCTCAAGCATAAAAAGTTAAAATGTGCGCAATCGTGTTGTGTTTGCTAAATAATTATAAAACGGTAAAAGTTCGTTGTGTTTTTTTTTTTTTCCAGGTAAAAAAGTAAAAAGTGCGCAATCGTGTAGCACCGACTCAATTAACACGTCAGGCGCATTGATGAGAATTACTAGTTCGGATACTATTTTTCCGAAGGTCATGTGTTCGAAAGCAAACTATCCGAACGGGCACAATGTGCCGGAAATGGTTTTTGGTCGATCAGTCGAGTGTTTGAAAATATATTAAAATATTTGGCGCTTATCAAATTCACATCAACATAGGAACTTGAAACTTAAAATTATATTACACTATTTTTTCCGCCCAAAATATTTTCATGCATTCCTAATACTTTGTTAGACCGTGAACTCTCCAATATTGCATCTAATCATGAAGACGTTATCGATATATTATGAAACACGTTATATAACACAAAAAGTTATGACGGAGCACCATAATATGTCAAGGTCTAACGTTTAATCATAGGCAATAATTGTATTTATTTATTTTTTTAACCATTCATAAAATATATTATAATATTATGATCTAACTCTGAAGTAATCTAGTTGGGTTAACTATTAAAAAAAAAAAAAAAATGCTCTAAATTGAATTTATATTTTAATAATTATTACTTCAATAAAGGTAATACTTGCCAATACCAGCAGAGGTGGCAAACCTATGTCACGTAAGCTAAATTTCAGTGTTATTCGATAACACTTTTTTTTTTACTTATTTTCTAAATTATATAAAAAAAAAAAAAAATTCTCATAAAATTACTTTTAAATTATTTTTTGGCACATGAATAATACCGAAATAGTCGATTACAAAATTTCGGCACTATACCTAAAAAGAAGTTCAAAATCTTTGGCCCATACTCTAGAGTGGCCCTTTCCTTATGCAGCTATTATTGTAAGTATAAAAATCTTTTCTTTTTTTTTCAAATATTTTTATTCATAGATTATGAAAAAAGTGATTAATATATTGATTTTAAAATAATGTATTTTTTTTATGTCTCAAACCACTTTATCGGGTAAGAAGTAGGAACTAAAATTTGTCTAAAGTTTTATTTCATGGATAAAAAAATATAATTTATATGGTACTATTCTATTGCCTTAAAAATACCTCGTTCTCAATAAAAAAAAAAAAAAAAAACAAGTAAAAACTACCCAAATTTTAAATAACTATGGTAAAATATACTGTAAACTACATTTTCATGAACTCGATTTCATTTATGTATAGTAAAACTCCAAAATCAAAATCTATAGGAACGTGAAAATTTCACATATTACTAAAAATAGTCACGTTTATACGTCACAAAAATGTTGAAAACACTTGACCCATTTCGACCTAAGTACAAAACTTTGAAAATATTGGAAATTTTCGCGTTTTTGTTAGTTATTACTTCATACGAGTTTTATCTCTTGATATTAAGGCCTGTAAATGTAAGATAAACATATTCATAATAGTTCTGTGAAAATGTTGAAAATTGTAAGTCAATTATTTTTTTTTTTTGCAGTTTAATGTTGGAATTCGTGTAAACTGGTCAATTTTACGTAAAATATTGATATTTTTTCTACCAAAACCTCATTAAAATTTTCATTCTCAATCCAATATCATTAATCAAAATTTTTCTCGTGTGTTTTTCTAAACTGGGTACAATTTTCACGAAAATGATAATATTAGCTCAATGAATAATTTTTAACAAGCGATTTAAGTTATAATTGCGGTTCATTTAACAGTTATTTCCAAATAATAGCAAATATATTTTCCTTATTGACATGTAACATGTCACACAATATTACCCGACTAATAAAATGAATATGGATTGTTCCGTTATTAAATAACAATTTTAAACATAACGAATATAATATACTGGCAATTTTATTATTATTGCATATTAACTGAAGCTCCACTCAGAATCGTTTTATTAAATAAATGTTTTTTTTTTTTTTTTCATTAAAATTTAACACACTCGAGAAGCGAGAATACCCATGGTGCGAGTATGTCCGGCAATGTTACATTCATTTTAATATATAATTACGAATTATAATATTTTCAACTTATTTTTTTAAGGACAGAAAATGTTTTACAAATTTACAAATATAATATAAGATTATTTATATCCATGTTTTTGTTGAAATCGAAACGATCAGCTTTTTCTATTATAAAAACTTTTTTTCATTTTTATTTATTTTTAAATTGACCAGGATAATTTAATATTATTATTTTAATACCAATAAACATATTCGATATAAAACTGAAAATACTTTTGTGCTGTATAATAAACGTAAGCTCCTCCATCCTAAATCGATCCGGGAGAGAAATGATTAATCGTTTTTGTTTTTTTTTTTTGAATTCCAAGATAATTCTATCGAGAAGCGAAGAATGCTAAAGAACGGATCGATAGGATATATTAAATTTCTTTAATTCGAAAGCAACGATAAATCATCGCATTAGGAAATCGATTCTCGGCTGAACTTCATTGATTATATTATTATGAACGTGAAACCGTCAGTTAAATGATTAATTCAATTTTCTTTTTAATTAATTAAATTCTTATATTAATTCTTAAATTAATTCTTATATTAATTCAATTCTTGACCAATATAAGTTTAAGAATTACATATAATAACACAATCCCTCGCTTAGATTTAATTGTTCGTGAAAATGATCTATTTTAAGTATTCGGTTTAAAAAGCTAATTTGAACAAAAATCAATGTAATGTAACTAGATCTATGTACGAGTAGTGATGTGCAAATTCCCGGGGAATAATTCCAGGAATATTCCTGAGATTGGAAATTTATCAGGAATATTATATTTTCTTAAAAAAATATTGTTCAAAATATGTTTCAATGTTTAATTCAATTTATAACTGTGACTGATCCGAATGACAAATGTATTTTTACCAAAAATATTATTGGAGAAAAGCTCTACATTTGGGTAACTAAAAAAAAATTAATATTTATTCGATGTAAATCTAATTTAAGAGTATACTAGTCGTGAGTGTAAAAATGGTAATTAATTTAAATAACAAAAAAAAAAAAGCATATATAATTATGTATTACTATAATTAACAAAGCAGAATAGGTGCGAAATAAAGTAGCTGGTACACTAACTATAATACGGTTTCTTTATTACCTACTGTCTTCAACTCATATTACTGATAGTCATAATCATTCAATTTATTACATTTTTTGGAGGAATATTCCCAAGAGGTTTGGGAATATTCCTTGTTCCCGGGAATATTACTCGGGGAATATTCTTAGTGGCACATCACTATGTATGAGTAAGGTTGTAAAGGTACAGTTTTCAGCAGTAATATTTTTTTTTTCATTAAAAAATGTTCAAACAATAAATTACAAATATTATGATAAAATCGTGCAGAATAAATATTCCATTATAATCGTTGCATATAATAATAAACTCAGCAATTTGAGTTCATAAATTTTGAAATTTAATACGTGTTAAGATGTCATTGTTTAAAAATAATTTTACCCACTTTGTTGAATTTTTCAGACAACTGTTATTTTTTGTATGAAAAATGTTTACCCAGTCTTAGAATTGAAATTATCGCGAGATTTCGATTGAAAAATTAACAATTATTTATCTGTAAGTAAAATATTAAAAACAGTTTCGTCAAAATTCCAATTTTAGATTCTGAACGAAGTGAAGAAGCTAGTGTTTTTACTATGATGTTTATTTTATTTTTTTTCTGTAAACACTTTTTCGTTATGAGTATACTTATCCAAAAGTTTCGATCAATAACTTTTTAAAACCGGATTTTCCTCTAGTTAGTACGTATTTTAAAGAGGTCATTTTTTGAATTTCTTAATTCTTCAATTTTTTTTTTGAAAAAAAACTACACAAAATTTGACAAAAAAGACTCGGAAACCATAATTTTTTGATCCAAAGTTTATAAAAATTTAAACATAGATGGACAATTATAAAAAAAAAAATTTGGTGCAAGAAAATTTCGAAAATGTGAAAAAAAAAATTTGAACATTTTTATGTCATTTTGTTTTTCTCATTACATTTTTTCCCCTTTATTATCAGATAAAAAAAAAGTAAAGCAAAGCAAAGTAAAGTATAGACAAGAAAGCCGGACATACTTTGCACCACCGATATTCTTCGCTCTTCGGTTCAAATACTTGTGGTGAGTGTGTTGAAAATGATGACTATTTTTGTTCTTTATATAATTAACTTCTTTCTTTCAGAATCGTCTTAATGAATAAATAATTTATCGTTTCTTTAAAATTATACCCACCCTTCAAGAGTATCTGACCCGAAATCGAAGTATGTCCGGTCTATACTTTACTTTGCTCTGCTTTGCTTTACTTTACTTTACTTTTTAATTTCGAATCTAAACGTATACCGTTGTTTACAGAATATTAAAAAAAAAATAATAATAATATAGGTAATATAATAATATAGTGTCGGTCACTAATCATCTACATCGAATTCTTTTGACGTCAGGATATCGGTATATATATATATATACGATTTATTAGATAATAATTATTATTAATCTAAACTTAAATATAAATCATCGCAGTCGGAAAACGATATTTCGTTAGGGTCTGGCGGTTTCACGTTAATTAATAATTATTAAACCGTGTATTAATACGAGTGTGTAATGAGTTAAGACTGTTGAATCCGATAAGAGAAACCTTTGATTAAAACGTTAAACTCTGGCGAATTAAACGTATATTGGACTCGTATAATAATAATGATAATAATAATATTGTAATTACTTCACAAATTTAGTTCTACCGTGTTTATAACCGACCACTCGAGTGCCTGCTCAATGTTTTTTAAAACAGACCTTCTCTATAACAGTCAATCGTGTTGGACATCTCTATTGTCAGTTATCACAAGTATAATTTGTTTATATGTAAACTGTTTTTAGATTTTGAGTATGATGAAGAAGCTGACGTTTATTTATTTATTTTTACTGTAAACAGTGTTTCGTATTGAAAAGTTTTGTCCAAAAGTTTTGTCCAGCAACTAATTGAATTACCATTTGCCTCTAGATGGTATTTTTGAGAGGTCATTTTTCGAAATTCTCAATAGTTTTCTCAAAATTTGAAATAAAATGACTCGGAAACTATCTTTTTTTTTAATCTAAACGTCATGGAAATTTAAACGTAGATAGACAATAACATAAGGAATATGTATTTTAGCTCAGGAAAATTTTGAAAATGTAAAAACATAAAATTTGAAATTTTTTTTCCAACACTGTTTTTTCACAATGTTTTTTCCTTTTCTTTATATATTGGATTAAAAAAAAAAAAAAAAAAAATACAGAAAAATAAAGTAATGTAAAGCAAAGCAGATACGAGTATAAGAGTAGACAAAAAAGCCGGACAAACTTTGCAACACGGGTATTCTTCGCTCCTCGGGTCAGATACTCTTGGTGGGAATATTAAAAATTACGACTATTATTGTTGCTGTATATTATTAACATACTTTGCTCAGAATTGTATTATTGAAGAAATGATTTATCACTTCTTTAAGATTTAACACATTCACCAATATTACTGACCCGAGAAGCGAAGAATACCCATGGTGCGATATATTTCTAGGTTTCTTGTCTATACTCTACTATATTATACTTTATTTTACTTTTTTTTTTATGAAAGTCGTCGATACATGAACATTATAAATGTGAATAATTATAAATTTATAATATTTATTATTAATAAATCATACATTTTATCAACGTTAATTGTTCATAAAACGCGTATTTATTTCTGTATTGATTTTAAACGCTACGATTTTTGATATCCTTGTTTTTTAAATTCTGACAACGAATACAATGGCTCAGGAGGTCGCGTGCATTTAGCACGTGGAATTTTAAATCGGCTGCTTGCACGTGATAATGTTAGTCAGGCGTCCAACCGGATTAATAACAATGAAACAAAAATGTAGCTCACGTCAGGTTAATCCTAGTGTCATATTGCAATAAATAAAACAACTGTTTTGAAAAAACGAAATCAAATATCTCGTATGCAAATAAATTGCCATTTATAGATCAATAATATTAAACTAAATACCGAAAATGTTCGGTGTAACATGATCATTATAACTTTGAAATAACAATCTATAAGCTAGAAATTTCCATGTTGTGTGTATTGTATTATAATGAGCGTCGTACTGTACAAGATTTTAATGCTAGTGTTAGAGCCTATGAATTCTGGGCCACTGACTACTGCCCAAAAATAATTAAACCAACATCGTATTTTTATTTTTTACAAATCAAGAATGCACGAATACGCAATTAACAATTCAATATTAACCGAAATTTCCAGGCATTAACACTAAAAAGCAAGATTGACTTCAGATAACCCACGTTGTTCCAGAATCTAAATAAAATGATACTGATTTTCAATTTTGTGTGTGTGTGTGTGTGTGTGTGTGTATAAATATTTTACATACCACAGTACTTTATTTCGACTAAAAAAAAAACACATATTTTTTAAATCGACATTCAGAGCACAGATAAGACGAAATGAGTCAGTTTACACTGTGTTTTTTTTCACAAACAAATAATAAATTATACGCATTCACATGCCGCTGTGTTATTGAAGCGATAGGTATTTGAAAGATTTTATTTTTGAAATCATATACGTTTACAGTGGCGTGAGTGGAAATTTTCAATAGGGAGGGAGGGTGTAATATTTAAGTAAAATGAACTGTTAGGATAAGTCTTCAACCAATCGGACTTTTACAGTTGTTAATCTTCTAACATGAAATTTAAAAATGCTGGACATACTTTGCACGATGGTTATTTTTCGCATGACGGATATTTTTCGCACCTCAGGTGTGAAGCTCTTGGTGGGTGTGTTTAAAGAAACGATAATTAATTTCTTCAATAAAGCGATTCTGAGCGAAAGCTTCAAATAGTATTTAATAATAATAATTGGTGATAAGGATATATTAAACAAAATGTTATTTAATGATGTTGGATATTCGATATTTGTGTGTGTGTGTGAGGAGAAATACATATAAATACTATTTAACAAATACATAATAAAGCATCTTATACGCATTTTCGAATTCGTGAATTATAAAAAGAGTTTAATCGTTTTATTTGCGTTTGAAAAAAGGTAAACTTCATGATTTATTTTGTAAGCTGGTTTGTCTTTCAAATAAATTGATGATAAATACAATGGAATGGTACGCTTTCGACAACAATGACGGAAAATCAATGATTATCATTGTTAATCGATAAATATTATTCCCTTGTCATTTTAGTTGAAAACTAAAGTTATCTCCGAGCAAGACATAGTAGACCGAAATGTTAATGTTTTCAATTTCAATATAATAATTAAATAACAATATCTATTTGCGAAATGCATCAATCATGTAACATATATTAGTTATTTATTGTATTAACGCACAATAAAAGACTACAAGACGTCAAGTGTTCATAGACTGTTATGATAAATTACATATTAAAACAAATTATTGTTGGAGACAAGTTGATTTTTGAAAGTAGCAATCAAATTTTTCAGGAGTCAATCAAAAAGCAGATATAACGACCCAACACTAAAGTGCTCTGTAGTTACATAAGCGGAGAACGAATAATATTTTTTTCTAGTAATAAATATTATACGTGTAAAATTTGAACATGATAACTCTTCCTTTGAGCGCCTGTAAAAAGTGAAAAATTGACACGAAAGGTAATTTATTTAAATTTAATTTTTAAAAAATTAGCACTTAGCGTACAAATATTTCTTATCGAAGCTTAATCATACAGTAATTAATATCGTCAATGAAAATATTATTACATCGTTCAAAATTAACGACCACCCTATTATATTTTACATAATATGATCAAATACTTTTTAGCAAAAACCAGAAATGCAATTCGCAATAATCGCGTTTTGTTACGGGCGTTGTCCGATTTTTCATGCGTTTTCATTCTAACGTATTGATCAGTTGTAATCCACTACTTGATGATTTGAAAGCAGATTTGAATTCATCATAAAATTTTCTGATTTCGTCGCATTACACTGCACAAAGCAGAATCAATCAAATTAGACACTCAAATATCAATTTTCGGATATCTATAGTCTTAAATGCCAAAAGAAAAAAAAAAAATGGGAAAAGAGATTTAAAGAATCTTTGAAAGTAAAAATTAAAATTGTTTTCAGATAATCATCGCATACAGATGGGTAAGTTGAAAATGGAAGTTTGTGGCACGTCTCATTCTTACGAGTAATCTCAAACACTGCATCTACACACTAAATATCAGACACGTAGCCAGAATTTTTTTCATTAGGGGGCCAACATTTTATGCCCCATTTCTAATTTTTCACCCCCTAAGCCCTTCGTTTTTTTCAACAATTTCCATAAAAACTTTAAATTACAACATTTTCATACACTTATTATACTGAAAACAAATGATTTTCAACGTCTTAAGCAATAATGGAAAAGACTAAAAGATGAATTTACAAAGCATTAGAATCTTTTTAATAAATAATTATTGTTTTTATAAGTTACCTATTTTTATGGTTTACGTATTGTAAATCTTTCAGGGAAATTTTCTAAATCCAATAATTTCGTTTTTTGTTTTTCTATTATCTACCAATGTATGCAATATTAACTGACCTGTAAATATTACAATAAATAAATTTGATTATTGCATAATTTTACTGTTTTTTTTTTTTTTTTTTTTTTTTTTAGGTGATTGAGAGTGGAGAACTTGAGACGTGTATAATAATTTATTTTTCCAGTTTAGAAATTTTACAGGGGATTTAAACAATTTTACAATTTAAGAATGAACTATTTAATTTTATTCTTTTAAATGTATAAATAAAATTATAAATATTAGAACAAAAAAAAAATACAATAATTTTTAATAATGTGAAATTACATTCTTATTTGTATGGTTTCAGTTTGATGAAGTAGGTTTAATTAATTTAAATTAACTAACGCAACAGAAGTTTCGTTTGACATATTATGTGGTCTTATACGAGAAAATGTACTCTCACATACTAAACACCGGAATAGTTATGACGATTTAATGCGAAAACGAATAAATACCAACTTGTTTTTTTTCTAGCGAGCAAAATAAATATACATTTTTATATATTTGTGAAGACTGTGACCGATAAAAATACACTCTATTGTCTGTTATTTTTTTTTTCAAGTAATATACGACCGAGACATGTGTTTGTTGTTTTACAGTTGTTTATTTAATTTTTTTTTTAACGTTTAACATTTAGTGTTTTTTTTTTTTTTTTTACGGATATACAGAGTATATTAAATTAAAAATCGAAATAAACTTGCATGACTTTCAAGTATAATCAAAAAAAAATGAGTGGGCCACTTACTTTTGTAATGGGACCCGGCCCCCTAGGCAGGCACCTCCCCATTTGGCTACGTCACTACGTGCCTCACACAAATACACTGCGTAACGCGTACAAATCGCAAAATTACCCAAATGCAATCCCCTATAACAAATGACCTCTTCGATTCCCCTTAATTACATCCCTCCGCGCTAGGGAGATTATTTACTCGAAACGCCACTGGAAATGTGCTCCTATATAGAGATGTAAAGGACCGCAAACCGCTGGTGTCGATTGGTTTGCGCACGTCTCGAACGTACGGCGTATTTGAAAAACGCTGACCGACCGACACACGTCAATTATTTCGGCGATTACGCTAAGTGTAACCAATCCGAACTCGGTTTCCCTCGGAAATCAATAACCCACGGTCACGTATTTCTATGTAAAATTTATGTGTACATAAACCTGTGTGTGTGTGTGTGTGTGTGTGTATACATATAAGCCGAATTTAAATGCACTAAAAATCATCGAAAAATTATCTAAAAAAACAGTCAAAAATTCCCTTTAAAAAATGTATTTTCCTTTGAAAATGCCCTTAAAAAATGCATTTCAATGCGAAAATGCTCTAAAAAAAGTCCTATAAATTTTGATATTTTAATTTATTTTACTATTTGCCGTCTGTTGAGTCCAGGTGACCACATAAGTAAAGATAAGATTCAAACTTTAAAGCAATTACAGAGAGATTTGTAGATAATATTATTAAGGAAAAAACCAAAAAACATGGATAATAATTTTTTTTTTACTAGCTAAATTTAAATTATTGATTTGTATAATGTACAGATATTATAAATCAAAAATTGTAGGGTTATTGTTCAAATATGCATTAAAACGAATAAAAAGACTTAAAAATGCTGAAATATGCCCTAAAAATGAAAACACATCGAAATATGCAAAATAATGCAATATAAAAGTTTTGGTTTTGAAGTCTTTGTCACACGAAACAAATTTTGTAGTTGGAAGACTTTTCCAAAGATCATCCAAAAAAATATACATTTTGCATTGAAATCCGGGCCTTGCATATTATAAGTATTTGTGGATCGTCAGGAAACGCTTCGAAAATAATGGTCAAAATCATGTGAATTCGCGGTGAATGTAGGGGAAACACGAAGTCAATAATATCATAGTATTATCGTCCTGAGCAAAATAAAATATTCATAATGAATTTAGGGTTAGCGTTTTGAGGTGAATGTCCTTTTTTTTTTTTTTGTTGGGGGTGAACGACAATTCTTATACAAAAAAATGTGTTCCATTGAAGATTTTTGCGCTAATGGATAAACGTTTTGCCTTTTTCACCTATAAATACCTAATGCCTTTAGTCGTTTTTCCCCTTTTTTGATATTTTATTGTAAATAATCAATTTTGAATATTTTTACCATTAAAAATGGCAAGAACTCGCATAAATTTAATAAACACGAAGACATAATGGAGACAAGTTTTCAAAATAGAGATATTGGTTAAATTATTTTAACAAATAATAATTTTAAATTTAAAAAAAAAATTTCTTTTACATGCTTTCTTTTTGCTTTATCTTTATATATTTTTTGCTTTTATCCAAATTTATTATGCCCCTTTTATAATTTATATTGCCTTAAAATCTAAACTCTACAAATAATAATAATAATAATAATGTGTTTGTTGTATTCGAGAAAAAAAATATGATTCAATTCAATTAAACTCGGAGCTTTTCTTAGAACTACCCAACATATTTTGATATTTTCACTATGCAGGTTAAAACAATTTTCCACTTTTCTAAATATTACTAAAAATTTTATTTATTCACCAACTTAGCACACACACACTCAATCAATGTTATTTATTCAGTAAAGTGTATGTTCAATTTCATCTTGATCGAATTCAATCTTAAACATAATGATTTATAATGAAATGAAATAAATAATGATTTTACCTATAAATTATCACTTATTTACACTTAATATTGGTTAGAAATAAGATGTTTATTATGAGGATCAAACAATATGAACATTATTCATATCAATAGTACAATATTCATTGAAAATAAAAAATGATGGCACTTTTTTTTTGATTCTCATTAGGTTCCATTATCGCTTTCTTGACTTCCGGTAATGTCATTTTTATTGAAGAAGTCATGGCTTCAATACACTTGTTTATTATCAAAAAAAGTAATAATTTGAATTGTTTTAAATTAAAAATTGTCAATCATCATAATATATAATTTAATGTAATCTCACGAAAAATCTCAGAAATCGTTTGTAACCTCTTCGTCTACAACCGTTTGAAGTTAGTTTTTCGACGGAATCCATTAGTTTAACTTAAAATTTCACACTTTTATGTACTGAAAAGAAAATTGGTTCAACCGATCTTTATTAAACTTAGTAGATGGAAAATGTCATTGCAAATATTTTGGTACAATAAAATTTTTTACGGACAGATTAATTGAACATTTTACAAGGGTTTTATTGAAAAAAATGTAAAAAAAAAATATGGATAAATCATATACTTAAGGACACCCAAAAAGGTTGATTGTATTTTTTCACCATCTTATGTATTTATCGATATTATGTGAACTAAAATCCACGCCCATCGATAATTATCGAATTAATGTCCTGTGGATATGAAAACTTTCTTTTTTTTCAAATGACAGCCCCTATTTTAATTACGGAATTTTATTCGGGTTGTTTTTGTGTGCATTTCAATGTATTGAAATCGAAATTCAAACGAGTAGTTTATGAATTAACAAATTAAAGTATTAAGTAAGTAAGCAAATAGTAATACATTTAAGTATTAAGTGTCCAGATAGAAAATTTCATTGCGAATATTTTGGTGTAATAAAATTTCTTACGGACGAATAATTAAACATTTTACAAGGGTTTGACTGAAAAATAAATTATAGGAAATACAGACAGATATTACGAAATATCTATATAATATAAGCATTTAATTACTGAAGGTTGATAATGTTGTATTGCATCTTATATACAGTCAACTCGCGATATAACGAAGCTCGTTATAACGAAAATCTTGATATAACGAATAAAACTGTCGGTCCCTTGAAAATCTCGTGATACATATAACGAAATATTACATGCATTTTAGTCCTCTCAATATAACGAAGTTTTTTTGAGCAAAGCTCTCGCTATGTAACGAATTTTCACAATTTTTGAGCTGGATATTACGAATTTTACGAGTTTCGGCTATGTACAATTATCATACGATAGGATAAAATGTATG
>JAIPRM010007472.1:2054-17156 GCA_025469315.1 Stegophylla sp. TES_Ste_2020 | reverse complement strand
TTACTTGTTGCCCTTTTTAACATAATTATAATACAGTCCACTTCCACCTCATTTTGTATTTTTATGTATAGTTGAACCCCTCTTCCCTGAGTTATTAAAAAATGTAGAAGGATTTAGTTTTAAACAATAGTTTTATTTTATAATGGAAAATAGAGCAATTATAGTAGTATGCCAGGAATTCACTGTTTAAGAGGCGACAAAATATGTAAAAGTCATGAACTAGATACACTAGGTATCTAAAATGTTAGTTATATTAGTTAATAATTATTTGTTTGTTTATTGTTACAAACAATAGTTTTAATGATATGATGTTATCCGTATAAAAATTCACCATATGTTATTCGAAGAATTAGTATGCGATTGATTTCTTGTGAATTTTAAAACGAATGAAAGTTAATAAAATCCTTATGGTATAATATAATTAAAAGTTAACGATTTTCAACACCATTAAACACTCATAAAACATACCTATAATATTTTAACGCTATAACGAATTTATTATTGTATTTTATTTTGACCCATATTTGAATATCGTCATTTATAATCGGACTACTACAGAGTGATTGTTATAATTAATTAGAGACATCTCATTTAATACCTTCGGTTACGGCGCGGCGAGGGATGATATTGGTGGAGTGTCATAATGAAATTCGTAACTTTGGAACGGACCGGAGAAATCGTTAAATAATAAACGAGAGGCGAGTGGATTCATGGCAAATAAATTGCTAAGAGAGAAATTTAAGCTTATTATGTTACAATATTCGTTTTATTCAGTTTGATGACGGAAATAGCGAGAATATTCTATTTAAATACACTAAATATTTATTTGTATTGTAAATATAGTTTTTATAGTAATTCAGTTATTTACAAAAAAAAAAAAGAATTCGAATTTTTGTATTTTTACGGCCAAAAAAAAAAACGGAATGCTCAATCCATAATAAATAACCCTGTATATAATATATAAATTAAAAATACAGGCATCACGTACCGGCGGATATACACTGGACGTTTACAAAGAGTGGGTATTTATTAAAAATTCTCTGACATTTCGCAAAGCTCCATGAGCTTATATTTCAAATACTCACGTCAAAAGTGCTCGAATTAATTGAAAAATTGTTTTATGTTTGTCTTATGATATACGCGATTAGTGACCGTTTCAATGATTTCTTGAAATACCGTTGTTTTCGGAACAGTAACGAAATAATCAAGACGGACTTTATGAGAACACATATGGGATACGTCGTAGGCGGGTTAAATTTTACACGTTTTTGGGTGTTTCTCAGAAGGTTTTTTTCTTACACTAGGGAAAACTACAGGGGAAATTGAAAAATTAAAAAAACATCGTAGTAAAACCAACGCATTTTTTTTTGCTCCGGCTAGAACCTAAAAAAACATTTGTAAGTTTTTAAAGTAAAATATGTATGAATATATATTTTTAATTTTTTTCACCTTTCAAACGAAATTGATTTTTCTAGAAATGTTTTCGCGTTGTCTTACTCTATTATTTTACAACTCGAATGTTTTAATTAGAATGTAGCCTAATTACGATTAAACTAAAAACTTGGTAAAATTTAACTAAAAATACCTACAAAACTTCTACTAAATAATCGACAAAATTCGTTACGTTTTTATTTAATGAATAATAAATACGGATTCTTTGTATACTTGTTAGTGTTTATGACGTAATAACTGGAATCGCGAATTATTTTTTTTACAAAAATAAAAATGAAACTATATTGATAATACTTTTGATATCATATCGATGATTTTTATATTATAAAATATATTAAACGAACAGGAATAAAATAATTTTATTTCAAACATGTATGACTATCTAGAATAAGTTTCGAGGTCGTAGACATTTTATGATGATTATCACGTGCTTTTTAATTAGATATTTAATACAAATCTTAGCATACTACTCATTGATTTTTTTATTGTTGTTTTTGAAACTATTAATTTACCCATACATTTTAGATTCTGAACGAAGTGAAGAAGCTAGTGTTTTTACAATGATGTTTATTTATTTATTTTTTTCTTCTTTTTTTTTCTTTCTGTGTACAACTTTTCGTATAGAAATACTTGTCCAAAAGTTTCGATCAATAACTTTTTGAAACCAGATTTGCCTCTAGATTGTACTTTAAAGAGATCATTTATTGAATTTCTCAATTCTTCAATTTTTTTTTTTGAAAAAACTACCCAAAATTTGACAAAAACGACTTGGAAACCATAATTTTTTGATCCGAATTTTATGAAAATTTAAACATAGATAGTTTTGAAAATGTGAAAAAAAATTTTGGACATTTTTTGAAAATTTTTTTTTTCTTATATTATTAACTTCCTTCGTTCAGAATTGTTTTACTGAAGAAATGATTTATTGTTTCTTTAAAATTTAATACGCCCGTCAAGAGAATACCATCCGTTGTGCGAAGTACACCCATCGTGCGAAGTATGTCCGGCTTTTAATTTTAGACATAATAAAATTTTTTCAAAAATTTAATTTACACATTAAAAAAAAATCTAATACATTTTAACTATAACGTATATAATCGTATAGTGATAAATAAATTGTAAAATGTAATATTATGTATCGATTATTATTTTTAAATCATTCATACCTTTATAAACTTATTAGTTTCTAGACTAATTTTATTGTTGTTATCGATACAAATGATTCGCTATTTTTTCAAATTTATTTTTGTTCGTAACATTTTAATAAATTAAGTAATACAATAAATAGTAGTTTTTACCATTCTGACTACAGTTCAATATAATATTTACTATGATAATGAATATAGTTAAATATTTGATGTGTGTTGTAAAAACGGTTTTATTTTAACTGTTAAATTTTTAAACACGAATAATTAATTTATATGAACATTTTATTTTGCGCATTTGGCAAATTTGAGTGCACATTTTAATGAAAATATGCACTTGAATGCATGTAAATTTTGTACGTTTTAGCGCATACAAATTCCGGGTCATAATTATCAATGTCAGACGTAAAAAGAAAAAAAAAATAACATATTTTTGACATTTGTTTTTTGTTTTACGTTATTCATGCTAAACGGTTGGCCTTTAATTAGGTAAATCTGCATCAAACTATTTTGCACTATATCATCATGAAATTTGCTCATTAATGTACACAATAATTATTTTATTGTATCAATATTTTTAATATAGTGTTAATATATGCATACTTTATGAATAATAATAATAATAATAATTCAACGCTTATGAATGATCGACATTTAAACTAAACTATGTTGCGAACTAAACACGGAAGGTGAAAATTAATTTTTGTCGTAGACAGCTGCAGTTAAGTCGTGTAGATTATATTTTTATTCTAAACGAAAAAGGACTCGCGTTCATTTCAAAACGTATAATATAATAAATCGAATGGGCAGAGTGAACGCAGTAATCTTTCGCTGAAAATAAATATGAATCCCTTGTCGTTCCGTTTAATACAACAGGGATATTATAAGCTTTTTTATATGTTCTGCGTGACCCGAGTTGCGCTTTTTTATCGCGGGTACGTTATTTTCCGGCCGGGGATCTTTTGTATACACGGTATGCTGTGGTTTTTGGATTGGAGAGTTGATCAGCTTATGAAAAAGGATTTGATCGTACGCCTACAGTGAAATTAATACCGAGTATGAGATAAAAATGATGTTCGAAATCCCGTTTCGAAAAGTACTATCTACATATGCAGTCCGCAAATCTCGTGCTGTACTACTCACTGAATTCTATGAAATACCTGTGTGAAATATGCAAAAAGCGTTATGATTGGTTCGAAAGATGAGCACAAAACTAGATATTTTTTTATTCATCGATTGACGAAATTTATCGACGTAATAAAGGAGATTAATTGAAAAGAGAAACGCCGCACGAAATAAAACGCCACCTGCATTATTATATTTTATTTAGAACTCGATTGAGCATGAAAAAAACATTTTTTGAAGACACGATCGAGTGGCGAGTGCACAAAGTATAATTATTTAAAATAAATATTATAGACAAAAGTCTATTATTATGTAGAAATGGTTTCTGCACGCGAACAAAAAGAAAATTTCAAAGTAAAACAATTATTTTACTTTTCAATATAGATTTCTGATTTGACTTTGCTATAATAATAAATATTCAGTATTTTTCTGAACTGGACTTCATTGTTGTAGAACATCACAGTATGTTGCTTTATTCGTTTCTTAGAAAATCATCGTTTTTTTTTCAACGATAATTATTAATTTATAATTACATAACTTTACTAAAGACACCTCTTTTAACGTTTAATATTTAGTTTAGCTTTAATAAAAGCACATGATATCTCTGTTTAGTTCATAAACATTTGTCAACGCGTTCGTCTTGTTTGTATCACCGATGTAACTGAAATTTTGTGATCTTGTAATATTGGCGATGGTGCTCTTATTGATTATCGCAGAACTATTTCGTTGATTGAAACTAATGTCGACATACGCATATTATGATCAGTATTAATTAAAAATAAATTGTGTAGGCTAATAATTTTTTATATTCGAGGTCTCCGGACTACCGGGAGTCTGATCTATCAAGGTTCTGTGGTATATTTAAAAAACATTTACGGGGACAGGGGTGCCTAAAATATGTTGAAACCTCTTTTTTCTCAATTACATTTAAAATGTACCAACATAAAAGTTATGTTCACACATTGTTTTCGAAACACTGTGTAGATACAAGCTTGTGTAAATTAGTATTTATCAATATTTACAACATATCAGTTATATTGTGGCAACCGACGTCGTCGCTTAAAATATTCTCTGTTTTATCATATTGCTAATAAGATCTATGCTTGATCGTGTCATGCTTAAGTGTTTTATTCATTATGAATAATAGATAGGCAATTATAATAATAATAATAATAATAACAGTTATACCTGTTAAATTGTGAACACAATAGTGTAATTATAATTATTCTTTTTAATTTATAATTATAATTATTCTTTTTACACGTGTATTGTTTCTTCAACGTTATCAATAATAGCAGTAAATTGTGTTGTTTTAAAGCTATGCATTTAACGAGGAAGAACATACAATTGATGGAAATAATTATAATTGAACATTAATGGTATAAAACTATAAAAAATACCCTTGGTTAAAGTGTTTTCGCTTACCATCAAAAGTATTAAATAATAAATTAATATAATTTTATTTGCTTTGAAACAAATTATTTAGCTTAAAAGGAACTTTTTATTATTTATTTTATATCTACTTCCATCAATATTTGATACTGTCATAAATTAATATAAATATTTAAAACAACACATTAATTGTATAAAAATCATACACAATGATAATTGTTACACGTGAACAATTTCAAAATGCATTAAAAGGAAAATTTTATATGAAAACAGAAATGTAGTCTATAATCTATGGTAAAAATTATTATTATTTTTGTATATAATCAAATATAATTCAAATGAAACGTCTCTATTGAAGATAAAATTACAGTACACATTTTTGTATTTAGTACTAATTGCACTGTCTATATATTAAACACTTTCCTAAAAGCGTTTCGTCTAAAATCTGAGTACAATTATTAAATTAAAAAAATAAATAGTGATAAATTATTTCTTCAATAAAACGATTCTGAGCAGAGGTTCAGTTATTATAAAATTGAATTTTACGTTTTAATTAATTTTGATTTAGTTGTAACCATGTTTATGATACATCTAAATTTTATACTAAGTCGCGTTACATGTGTGGGATTTATTCAATTTATACAATGTTCGGTACAGTAATGTGAGTTTAATTAAATAATATAAAAAGTATTATTCATGCATTATTACTTGTCTTTTCAACATTTTTTGTTCCACCATATTTTTCTTGTATTTTCTTAAAGTCATCTTCGGCGTATTCTCGATTAATCATGTAATCTAAGCAAATATTGTTTTTAATATTAACACAAAAAAAAAAAAAAAAAACATAAAATAACTGTATTTAAATTTTTGCCAACGCATTTGTCGCGCTCACAACGGTCTGTATCACTGATGTAACAAAACATTTGTGATTTTGTTACATCAGGCGGTAGATTATTGGCTTATTGGCTATTGCGGTACCAATTTATGAGCCGATGTGATTTTTTTTCGATATCCGATCCGATATTATTGTAGGTAATAGAAAACCATAAGCCGATAATGAAAATACCCGATATACCAGTCGAAAATTCATGAAGTTAGGAATGTTTTTTTACACAATTCAAAGATACGTGACCAATTTTCTTCAAAAATATTTGACCAGATATCGGTTTTAAAAAAGCCGGACATACCTCGCACTATGGGTATTCTTCACTTGTCGAAAAGAAAAAAAAATTTCACATACCTATCACAAATTTTCTTGCAGCAAAACTTTACTCATACTATTTTCTATCTACATTTAAATTTTCATAACGCTTAGATGAAAAAAAAAAAAAATAGTTTTATATTCGTTTTTGTCAAATTTTGGAAAAACTACCGAGAACTTCAAAAAATGACCTCTCAAAAGTTCCATTAAGAGGCTGATTCTGATTCAAAAAGTTACTGGTCAATTCTTTTGGACAAGTATTTTATACGAACAAGCGTTACAGAAACAAAAAATGTATAATACCTTCTTCTCGTCACTCAGAATTAAAAAAAAAAAAACCCTTACATCAGATATTCCGACATCCTTAATATTGGCGGCTGATAATATCAATATCGGTTCATGTACCGATACTCACCTCTATAAATACTTTGTATGAACTTGGAACGTTGTATTGGATCATCCCATTTTTTTTTTGGCGGTTTCCGTTTTATTTGCAGTTTCTTTTCGTGTAGTGTATTCAGTAAGTGACGTTGCTGATCTTCTCCTATTAGAAGTTGTTTCATTCGACGTTTTCGAGTCGAGTTCTTTAGTGTTTTGGCATATATTTGGTCTTGATTTTGAGGCCTAGTGATTGAATCGTTGTCTCGTATTCCATTATTGTCTTGATCTGTAGGTTCGACGTCTCTGTGCTGATGAAGTCCTTGTGGTATATTTGTCAGTTGTTCTGTTTGTTGTTGTTCGCCTCGATTCGAAGTCGGTGGTTCTTGTGCTGCTACAACGCTCCCGTAGTGGTGACTTATTGGACGGTGAAATCCTATAACAGTTTTTAGATTCCCATTTCGGTCTACGTCAAGCTCTTGATCATTTTGTTGAAGGGTGGTCGGTTGTTGATATTGTTGCGGTACACTTTCCGATTGTTCCACGTATTGCTGCTGTTCGCCCAGATTGGTGGGAGTCGCAGGGTTCTGAGTTTCAACGTTCCTACGGTAGTAATTTATCGGATAGCGAAATGACATCAGAGTATTTAATGCTCTCTCAAGTTTTTGATCTTCTTGTTGAAGAGCTATTTTTAGTTGATTTTGTTCCGGTACACTTTTCGCTTGTTCTGTTTTTTGATTTTCGCCAATGATCACCGGCGTGGTCTGAAATACTACAATAGTGTTAAAATTAGTCATTTGATTACGGATTAGCTCGGTTGTTATTGAAAATAAATTGAAGATTTCATTTTTAAATATTTTTAATTATTGATAACCAAACACATTATTCTATTTATGTTTTTTAGATTCTATGGGGAGGATTTTATAATGATGTTTATTTATTCTTTAATTTTTTGTTTTTTTTTTTATGGAAACATTTTTTTGTGTAGAAATATTTGTTTGCATGTGAATATCAATTTACACTATATAAAATTTGTTTACCATAATTTGTTGGTGTTGTATACATGTATGGGATATAAGTTGTTCTTCCGTAATACATGGCGTGCGAGTGACTAAATAGCATAAAATAAATAAATAAAAAAATTATTAATTGATATTTCGTTATACTTACATAATACACGGAACCACACCGATCATTAACACAATATAAATTGAAATCATCGTTTTTCCATTAATATTATCTAAATACAAACACATAAAAAATGAAGTGAAATAGTTAATAATTGTAGTATTATTTCTATTTTGACGCATGCTATATCGTCCTTTGAAATTCAATCGATGCTCGTTTGACGTATACATTTACTTATTAATATGATTATATAGATGACTCGGATGCTCTCATATAATTATTTCAGCTGGTGTTGACAACTGCATTCGACACACTTGTCTATTCATATTCAAAATAAGGAACGTTTTAGTTGTATAGGTAGTTAAGTATTTTTTTTTCTCGTCTCTCAAATTTGAAATAACGTTATTTATTAATCTTTGCGAATAAATAATAAGTAACTTTGTTAGACTTTGGACCTAATTGAATAAAATATATATTGCCTCCAATCATCTGAATAGGTATACGATGTAGGCACAAGTATATGATCACCTTATATCCTATAACTCAAGTTTTCCCCTTTGAATAACATTATTGTTGATAATGCGTGGAAATGTCAAATTTTTATTCCTAATAGTTTTGGATTGTAGAAAGTATTGAGAATTTTGAAAAATGACTTTTGTGGTTTATGGCATTTTTAGGTTCCGATTCCTGATTTTCTATTGCTGTAAGAATTTTTTAGACACATATACAGGTATATCTATTCAAAAAGTGTTTCCATAAAAAGAAACAAACATCATTGTAATATCATTAGCTTCTTTACTCTACTCAAAATCTAAAACAGTAAAATGCTAGTAGGTACCCAACATAAAACTTAAAATCATAAAAATATTGATTTCAGATTCTTAAGATGAATTTAGAATTTTAGAATTTATTTTATATTTTATAATATTTTTGATATTTTAAGTTTAAGCTGAAAATGTAACCATACTCATTTATGTGTTTAGTGATCCTAATTGAATCAAAATCATCGTTGATAAATTTTAATTTTATACTATTACATTTTTTCCAGTTAAAATTCGTTGAAATGTCGGTCAGTTTTACGTAAAATAAAGATTTTTTCAATCAAAACCGTATTAAACTTGTAATCCATAATCCAGTGGACACTTTTTACTAGAAAAACTCAACGTGTTTGGCTTTTTTATACATGCATTTACATATTATATATTTATAATTTAGTTATGGGTATATTATAATAATATTTTGATTATATAAAACAGATCCTAAGGGAAGGACTAACTAAAGCCCCTTAGCCCACCGCTTGCATCCACGCCTGTTCTTGAGTAACCAAAGACATGGTATATTATATTTCACCACGTTATGCCGATAATATAAATTGTAATCGAACACGGGCCGCACCTTACGTTCTATTATTATTATTATTATTCATAAATCAATAATATAATCCAGAGATCAAATGTACAAATTGTACCTATTTGCTTTTGAATAAAATATTATTTTGTAATATTATTCTACATAATTCTATTTGCCTAACTAGCTTCAGGCAAACGGCCATTTGCCTGGGAAAAAATCAGTTAGCCTGATTTGGCTATTTGCTTATGACATATGTATGATATAGATTTTCCTTGGTTTCAAATAAAGTATTGAGAAATTTTAAAAACGGTTTCCTAAAAATATCCTTTTGAGTGAAATTCCGATTAAAAAAGTTATTGTATGAAAATGTTCAACAAGTATTTCTTACTTAGTGTTTCAAGAAAAAAAAAAAAAAAACGGAAATAAAAGAAATAAACATTATCGTAAAACCATAACTGCTTCTTCACTCCATTCTGAATGTAAAAAGTAAAATGTAATGACCACGAGAGATAATTTATAACTAATTTACAGATATAATATCACTAACAGTCATTACTGTGGTCTTTATTTACAAATAATTTATGCGATATTAATGTGGTTTAGATTTCCTTTAAAACGTTAATTTGTGATAAAATAAAATGTATAAATAACGAACACCCAACATTAGTGGCGTTTTACTGAGCGCTTTCAATACCCCCAGTGGTTTATGGGCGGACCCCAATCCATTCCGGACGTGTGTCAGAGGTGATTTTACATTTTATATCTAAAATCGATTTTAATATTATCATTAGAGGTATTAAAGCGGTACTTATAAATATGTTTTATAAATGTAAGTTTCGAAAAATATTAACCAGATCCGTGTGAATATCAATTTGGCAAACAACGAATAAGTGAATACGATTTCACGCACGATATGTAATATTTACAAAAACGTATGACACTTGTAGTTGTGTAACATTAAATATTAATTTCTATCGGCGGTACTCTCTGGCGACTGCGTACGGTTGTCCAAATTTGGAAATTAGAGAATTGAGCACATGTCGAATAACGTAGTAGTGTGTTTTCGTTTGTAAATTTTTGAAAGGCGGAAAACGAAAACACGTGTATTTTGCAGAACGCGTTATTCCCATTTGGCCGTATCGACGGTTAATAATTAACATATTGAAATGTCGTTGTAAGCACAACAGCAGACTGTAGATTTGCCGATATTGACATTGAACCGACGGTACGGAGATAATTAATAATAATTTATTTATTTTTACTTATAACCCATTTGTTATTACGACGAAGGTACCTTCAGATACGTTTTCAGACAAACACTGCGTGAGCTCAAATACAGAATATTATGTAATATATACGTATATTTAATATATATTCCACCCCATCTCTAAATTATTTTCCCAAAACACGAATTGCACATAAAATAAATGTTTGATATAAAAGAATAAATATTATATAAATACGAGTTATATAATATTATACAAAAGTGATGTATAGTTTAAGGTTAAAGGAATTGTTTTGATTTTTTGTAATTGTAATATACGTATTATAAATCGTTTAGAATAAAAAAAATTTTTTTTCACCACTATCTAAATAAATTTACTTTTAGTCAGGGACGTAGCCAAGGGGGGAGTTATTAGATCATAACCCTTCTCATGAGATTTTGAACTCCCTTGAAAAAATGGTAGTATAAAATATTTTTAAGATTAAAAAAAAAAAAAAAAATTATAAAATATTTCTTCAAAAAGATTATGACTAAAAAGTTTTTGATCAAATTAAATTTGTTAATATATATGTACTGGGTGATTTTTTTAAGCATACTCACCCCCATTTTTTGCCGTAAAAATTAAAAAATTGGAATTTTTTATTGAAATGTTCAAGTCATTATAAAAGCCATGTTTTTCATTACTTATTTTTTCCATGTCACCTTGAGGATGTCCTGTGGAGATACAAACTTTTGTTTTTCAAATGGCAACCTCCTATTTTAACTGCTGAATTTTATTCGGGTTATTTTTTTTTAAACTTTAATGCATTGAAATCTAAATTTAGATGGGTAATTTTTGAAATATTAAGGAAAATAATGTATTCGACTATTTTGCTAATTAGGTACCTATGTTGAATATAATTGCTTATTATGAATGTACACAATTAACCTTTGATCAGAAGTAATTAGATTAATCGTATCAAGTACCTGATTATTTTACAATGGAAAATATAGGGAAATAAGATAAGACGACTTAACTAATTAATTAACTATGTAGGCACTTAATATATATATAATATATAGTCGAATACAAGCAAAATCCACTCTTTTATTCAATCGTCATTCAGTTTTTTTAAGATTAAAGAGGACATTACAGAGCAGATTTTAGGCATTAATTCAGTCCGATATCGAGAAACCATATTAACTAAATCACGTTTTTTCTATTGGACGCTTGGCGTTTGCATATAATTTATTTTCACAGTTCGACAATGAAATTGTGTTATTCATTTTGGTTTGAACCGGTCAATTGTTGGATTATAAAAAATCCAATCCATTACGCCGGTCAATATTTTGATGAAAAAGGGAAATATCGTTTTTGTTTTTTTTTTCTGATTCCCTCAAAAATATTAGAGATGTGATTTCTTTTCACGGCCTCAAAAACTTTTCTCGGTAATTGTAAAATCAATAGTTCTTTCATCGTTCCAGTAAGAATAATTTTCAGTTTAACGTGCGTAATTAGGTGTAAATTTGACTAATAACCAATCTTTTTTCCGCAAAAAAAAAAAAAAAAACCATTAATTTCACACGGGCAATATTAAACCGTGTTTAAAATTATAACGAGAAAAACTTCTGTTACGACGAGGTAGTTTTTTAAAAATATAAATACCTGTTTATATGAATAATATTAATTTGCATAATATTCTAATGTTCTGCAACACTGTAATGTTCAATAATTATGGTCGATATACTAGAGTAGAGGGAAATGGTCGATGACACAAACTGAAATTCAGAAGTAAACAAAAGACTTCGAATTTGTCAGTAATTTTAATAGTATTATAAGTTTTATTATAGAATATAATGCAATATTACGGGACTGATTGGATTGCTATTTCCTCCGTTTATTTCCTCGATATTTACTCGTATTTTGTTATGAATTGATAACGTGTTACTTGGCGAGTCATTTAACTAGCTATTATTTATTACGAGTTAATTTTATACAAAAATGAATAACCTAATTAGAGTTAAATTTGAAAATTTCACTCTTTGTGAAATATTTTAATGAAATTATGAAATATATATTTTTTCTGATGTATACAGATGATATAGTTATTTTGATTAGATAAGTAAAACTTTATCGACCAGCTGATTATGCTACTTAAGTTGTGAATTTCTTAATAAAATAGGTTTACAATTTAATTATAATGTCAATTGTATAGTAATTAGGGTTTTCATTTTGAAATATTTCACTTGAAATACTTTTAAGTGAAATATTTCAACGAAATAATAAAATATATATTTTTTTCTGATATATGCAGATAATATAATTATTTGGTATTGATGAGTAAAACTCTATCAACCAGCTAATTATATGATTAAAGTTATAAATTTCCTGATTACAGTTTGACTGATGTAAATTATTTAGAAATACAACATATAAAAATATAGTTCTTAAACAATTATTAATCCGGACAAGTTAATTATTTTTTATGATCTTTACATAATAATTTGTTGCTAAAATATTAACAAATTAGGTAGATATTATTGTATTTGTGTAGAGATAATAAATATTCCTTGAGTCATCTTGACAAAAAAAAAAAAAAAAAAAATGAAATAGAAATTTTATTGTATTGCGCATTTTTAGAAAATAGCAATTTTCAAATATAAGTTTTGTTAAAAATTTGCTGGTATAAATTAATACAATTCGGTCTAAGCTGTCATAAGGTCATCACCTACATTTAGAAGCTTTAAAATATAAGGCCACGTTCACAACAAATTACAATAGTTTTATAATATATAGTTTATATTTATAGCATTAATTATATTTCAACTTAATTCCTAAGTAAACCTGTGGCATTTATATCAATGACCTTTATAACAAAATTTTCATCTTTAATTATTAGTAATTACGTGCACGTATTAATTCATTTTTTTGTGTTGACAACAAAATTCAATAATTAAGATTAGTTGAATTTTATTAGGTTTTTAAAACGTGAATTATTGCTTTGCTCCATTTATTTTCATAACTTATTTTTTTTGTTTGCAGTTTTTCATTTTCATTTGCAGTTATTCTGGATTGTTGAGGTTTGTGGTTTTGTGGTGTTTGGTTTGTTTAGTTGTGGCTGTTTTTTAATTTCTGGTCATTTTTTTTTCTTCTATTAAAATTTTCTTAATGCTCAATCATTCTGGTTCACTTCATACAGGAGTTGTTTTGGTTTTTTTCTCTTGTTCAGCCGGTTGAAACTCTACACCTGGTTTATAATTATCACCATCATCATCCTCAAATGATTCTTCATATGATTCTTCTACATAATTTTCTTCTTCGCTGGGTGATTTCTCAACTTCTTGTTCTATAAGATTTTCTTCTTGCAACTTTCGTTCTTCTCCCAATTTTCTTTCTTCTTGCAACTTTTGTTCTTCTTTCAACTTTTGTTCTTCTTGCAATCTTCTCTCTTCTTGCAATTTTCGTTCTTCCTTCAGCTTTCGTTCTTCTTGCAACTTTCGTTCTTCTTGTAACTTTCGTTCTTCTTGCAACTTTCGTTCTTCTTGTAACTTCCGTTCATCTCGCAACTTTTGTTCTTCTTGCAACCTTCGTTCTTCTTGCAATTTTCTTTCTTCTTGCAACTTTTGTTCTTCTTTCAACTTTCGTTCTTCTTGCAACCTTCGTTCTTCTCGCAACCTCCGTTCTTCTTGTAACTTTCGTTCTTCTTGCAACTTTCGTTCTTCTTGTAACTTTCGTTCATCTCGCAACTTTTGTTCTTCTTTCAACCTTCGTTCTTCTTGCAACTGTCTCTCTTCTTGCAACTTTCGTTCTTCTTTCAACCTTCGTTCTTCTTGCAATTTTCTTTTTTCTTGCGATTTTCTTTCTTCGTGTAACCTCCGTTCCTCTTCCAATAACTGCCGTTGGCGTTCAGCTTGTTGTTGTTGTTCGAATAACATCTGTTGCTGATCGGCTTGTTCTTGTTGTTGTTGTACCATCTGTTGGTTGAAACGGTCTTGTACGTCTGCTGGTGATTGTGCAGTGTATGAAATCGGATCGGAAGCTGGATCCTCCATTATATGGTTTGGGTAACTCTGTTGTGTTTCTAATGGCAGCGGTTGTGCGGCGTAGGGAATCGGAGTCGGACTCAAATTTTGATAGTAACTATATTGTGCTTCTATTGGCGATTGTGCGGCCAAGGGCATTGGGCCCAGCGCTGGACTCCATGGATTCATGTGATTCATTTGATAGTAACTGTGCTGCGGTTCCAACGGTGACGGTACAACGAACGGCATCGGACCCTGAGCTTGGCCAATGCCGTTTCCAAACAGATCTTACAAAATACATTAGAATATCATTAGAATACCGTGGAAGTAAATATGCGATAAAAATGATTAATTACTGTGATTAATGCTGTTCGGTAATTAATAAAAAAAAAAGCCGAACATACGACGGGTGGGATTCTCTTGACGGGTGTACTGAATTTTAAAGAAACGATAAATCATTTCTTCAATAAAACGATTCAGAACGGGGGAAGTTAATAACATAAAAAATAAATAAGAAAAAAAATGTTAGAAAAATGTCCAAAATTTTTTTTTCACATTTTCAAAATTTTCTTGCGCCAAAATCTTTCTTATATTATTTTCTATCTATGTTTAAATTTTCATAAAATTGGAATCAAAAAATGATGGTTTCCGAATCGTTTTTGTCAAATTTTGGATAGTGTTTTCCAAAAAAAAAAAAAAAAAAT
>JAIPRM010007470.1:0-17160 GCA_025469315.1 Stegophylla sp. TES_Ste_2020 | reverse complement strand
ATCGTATAAAAAAGATTTTGGCGCAAGAAAATTTTGAAAATGTGAAAAAAATTTTTGGACATTTTTCGAAAATTTTTTTTTTTCTTATATTATTAATTTCCTTTGTTCAGAATCGTTTTACTGAAGACATGATTTATCGTTTCTTTAAAATTTAATACGCCCGTCAAGAGAATACCACCCGTCGTGCGAAGTACACCCATCGTGCGAAATATGTCCGGCTTTTTTTATAGTGATTGACGAATTTGATAAAGTCATATAATTATTGGCATAGTGATTCGTTGATAAGAACAAATATTCCCGAGTGAACAATATCCGAATATCGGTTAATAATTTAAGGGAATTTATTTATTTATATACATATGTACAACAAAAAATATTAAAACATTTTATATTTTTAGTACGTTTAAGGTGTGTTTTTAAGTACAGAAAAATATAACTGAAAAATTAATGTGTAAAACATTTTTTTTTAGAGCATATTATAACGCGTATTTTATGGTGTTAGAGCGATGAGTCTCTAGTCCTCTAGCAAGGGCGTAGCCAAGGGGGGGGGAGGTAGCTAGGGGAAAATTCCTCCCCCCCTGATCAAAAGCGTATGTTTTTAATATTATGTTGAATATCGAATATTCTAATGAATATTTTAAATTTTATGCTTACGTGCCTCCCCCCCCCCCTTAGTAAAAATCCTGGCCTACGCCCTTGTCCTCTAGCATTAATAATAATTACACGATGACGAAATCTGTACTCACTTTCCGTGAACGTGGTGTTGTTCAGATGGACGCAGTCGACGGTCTGGCCGTTGATCCTGACGATCATTTCGAAGTGAAGGGTTTCGTCCTGGTTCACCGCGAACTTGGCCTTTTCCAGTATGGACAGCAGCTGCGGCACGTCCGCCGGTCGCGTTTGCATCGCGCTGAAAATCTCTCGTCTTATCCCGTCGGTCACCCCCTCGGCCTTCAGGTGCACCTCGAACTCGGACGACGCGCCGTACGAATGTTGTTCCGCCGTCAATCGGACCGTAGCCGGAAATCCGGTCCGCTGGTTGGCCATCAGCACTGTCTGGATAACGCCGCCGAAACCTCGGAGCGGGTCTTCGTAGTCCAACAGGTAATTGCCCGTAGCCCAGTGGTGCCATTTGTGTTGCACGAATCGCACGATTTGACCGGCTATTTGGCTACTGCACGCGGGAGGAGAAAGAGACGTTTTTTTTTCATAATTGAATTTTCCATATTTTTTTACTCGGAGAGGGTGGAAACGGGAGTTTAGAATAATTATTACAGTCATGAGCCTTCAATAGGCGGGCGAGGGGGGGGGGTGGAGAGTTAGTTTTTATCCAAAACGCCGGTGGTTAGAGGTGTTGAGTGACGTTGATTTATCTTTTTTTTACGAAATCACAGGAAAAACTGATAGATTCCGTAAGTCAAGTGTAGGTTTCCGGTAGAAAATTTAGACGGAATGGTAGGTACTTTCGAGTGGTTATTTTTCAAAGTTCTCAATACTTTTGTCAAAAACTATCGAAAAATTTTATTATGATCGATGATTATACTTGTTCAAAAGTCTCGACGGACAATTTTTTGAAACCAGATTTACCTCTAGATGGTACTTTAAAGAGATAATTTTCGAAATTCTCATTTGTTTTATCAAAATTTGGGGAAAAAAATTCAGAATTTTTTCGACCACTTTTTTTCTTATTAAATACGTACTTTTTCCTTTTTTTTTCATTTATTAGATAAAAAAAAAAGTAACATAAAGTAAAGTAAAGCAAAGATAAGAGATGTATAGACAAGAAAACCGGACATACTTTGCACTACGGGTATTCTTCGCACTTCGGGTCAGATACTCACGGTTGGTATGTTGAAAATAACGACTATTATTGTTCTTTATACTATATTTAACTTCCTTCGTTCAGAATCGTAATAATGAAGAAATGATTTATCGTTTCTTTAAAATACTTTATGTACTTTACTTTACTTTTTTTTTTTATGATGTCGCTTTTTTCATTTTTCTACTCGTATGCAGCGCAGGTTTCCAATAAAGAATTTAGATGGAATGGTATGCTTAAAAGACGAAATTTTTCGAAATTCTCAATAGTTTTGCCAAGCGTTAAGAAAAACTACAGAAAATTTTAATATAATGTGCTATAAACTAGATTTTGATGGAATCAATTTTAGTTATTTAGTCAGTCGTAACTACAAAACTATTAGTATTTTGAACTTGAAATTTTCATCAGTAGCGTTATATATACTGGAAAAAAAAATGTTGATCACTTTTGAAATGAATACAGAATTTCAGAAATGCACGTCAAATTCTTTTTTGTGAGTTTATATCTAATAAAAATTTTTATTCTTGATATTATGAAGAGAAAATTTGCAACTGATTATTAATATTATGCAAGGTGTGATGACACGAAACCATTAACGGGTAAACGGTAACCGTGAGGAGGATTAGGGGTGGTCAGTGACCCTCGGTGGTGGGTGTCACGGCTATCGTTGTTTTTTTTTTTTATATACTTACAAATTCTTGTAGCAAGGATACTTGGAGTTTGCCATGGAGTGGATGGTCGAGTAGTAAAAGTTGTAAATTTGTTGGTTCCTCTCGGTTTGCATGTACCAGTAGAGTGTCAGGAACCTGGACACGGTCGGCTGAGACATCATGAGCATGTTCAACGCTGACGTTCGTATTTCCATCGGTTCGGAACGGTTCGTTAGTAATGGCCAATGGACGTCGGCGACCTGAGCACGTTATTTTTAGTGTGTATCATATCTCTAATGCATAATTTATAATTCATATAATACCCTTTCACACGGTATATATTTTTACTATTTTTTTCTGTAAATATCGTAAATAATAATGATTTACAGTGTTTACGTGTTACATATATTAAGGTGTTTTTCAAGTAAATGTTTTGAATTTATTTTTTTTTGTCAATAATTTAACACGACGTTGATTACTACTGTATTTTTATGTCTAAGATTTTTAAGTATTTTTTTTTTTTTTAAATATATAGTGACCACTACTTTTGACTAGGAAATATATTCTTTTGATATTTAAGATTTTTTTTCTTTCGATAAATAGTTTAAGAGCTACTTATATTTAAAAGTTTGAGTGATGGAGTAGTATTGGACAATTTTCGAGAGGTAACACTTTTACTTTTCCACATTAAAATTTGAATATTTATAGCTCTTGAACTATTGATCAAATGAGAAAAACTTAAGCATCAATACATAATTTTTAAAAAAAAAATATTATCTTTTACAATATCGAGTCAAAAAGTGTTGGTTGTTGTTTAAAAAGAAATAAAAATCAATCATGGGTATGAAAATAACAAAAGTTATTTCATTTCATAAAACAGTAGTGTTAACGGTGTTTTGAGAAAATATTCGTAAAAAAGTTAAAAAAAAATATGACTAGAAAATATTATCTTATTGACTAGCACACACACAGTAAGCCAATATTTAGATCAGTGATTCTCATATCCTGTACTCTGGTGGGAATTAAAAAAAATAATAATATGAGAGTTTAAATTTATGAGGTTCTAAGGTACCGTTAATGTATAATATAGATATCGAGTAATATTATATACCTTATTTGGATGTGCAGTGGTAGCATATTTCGCTGCCCAAATAGCAATTAATCTGATGTGCCTGGAACGGTTATGGTCCGCGATGATTGGTTCCAAAAAGTCTAACACGTTATCGATTTTCAAGTTGCTAAATGCTTCGATATACAGCATTTGTTGACTGTATGTCGTGGACTCTAAGACGCAACGCAATTAAACGCGTTAATAATAAAGCAAAATATAATTGACAAAAATACGGCTAGTGCATGGACTAATATTGAACGAGGGGGGGGGGAAGTCTAAGGGTTCATTTCCTCCTAGAACGTTTATAAGCTCTCCGGGAAGTTTTGGTATATCCTCGATATTTTTGGTTTAATTCATGAATCTATTATCCATGCATAGTTGTCAGATTGAGGGGAGGCTAAGTAACCTAGGGCTCCCAAATTAAATGTGTTCAGCTGTAAAAGATTTGCAAGAGCCTTTTTTTTTTACACTTTGTAGGGTAGGTGGTATTCAAATTAATATTTATTATTTCAATATCGCTTTTAAAATAGAAAGTTTCTCTTGATCAGATATTCATTGTTTTTAATTTGATTTTTGAAAAAAAAAAAAAAATTTAGTTCTTAGGTATTTGTGATAGATATTCGAAAATGGACAACATAATTATTATGAAATTGGCACCTCCTCGTGAAAAACCGATAAATTTTGCCTATTAACGGTAAATATTGGCCTTTAATAATGTAGTTTTAGCCCAGGGCCACTGTTTTCGTTAATCTGGTTCCGCATATTTGTCATAGCTCGAGGTCTGAAAGATTTCCGGTAGGGTGAAAATTTCATCCCCCTACCACAGTGTGATCAAATAACCTTGCCTATGCCCATGCGAGTTTGACAATGGAAAAAAAAAAATTATCACTACTTTATTTTCGAAAAAAAAAAAATTTTGCGTTTTTGGATAATATATATATATACTAACCTTTAAATCTGTCCAAAAATAATTTTATGTATTTGTTTTGCGTGTCGTCCGAGCACATCCCGTTTCCACAAGTTTTGTGCACCAACGAGGCGAAACTCAAGATCGCCACGTTTTTCACTTCGTTTTCGATCTCTTTGTCCAGGTCCAACAGTATCTCAGATTCCTGTAGGAGTCTCTCGTTCGGGTACCGCACGTGGTACGGGAACGTCATTAGAAGTCCGGTGGCCAGTGACTTGGGCATCTTTTGCGTCTTGACGAGTTCGCGGATGAATTCAATGGACGAGGTGGATCCGACTTGCGGTACCAGTTCCCAGAAAAAGTGTCTGGAAAAGTATGGGTAAAAAAAAAACAAAACAAAAAAAAAAAAGAACGTTGATGGCGCACGGACTTTTAACGATTTCCCCGCGTAGTAGTAGTATAAGAATAAATCGTACGAACTGTATCGTTTCTTGCGTGTAACTGGTGCCGATTTTTATGTTGTTGTACAGCTCGTTCCAATCGGTCAAGTCCAGCCACCACATGAGTTCCAGAGCGCGGAATTCCGTCTGGTTGTCCAGGTTGGTGGTGCCGATTTCCCAGCTCAAGCTCTCCGACAGTTGTTCCAGCGTGTTTTGAATCTGCAGTACGCGCACGGGTAATAATGTTATTATAACGTGAATGTGGAAACAAATTCGATTAAAGAAAAAAAAAAAAACAACTGTTCGCTCCTCCTCAAGACGCGTGAAAGAGAACTCGACACGTCGTCGTGTGATGTAGACCAGCAAGTCTCATCAAAAAGTATAAGTGTTTCAATGCAGAGCTCTGGCTCGAGGATTCCATTTAAGACGGATACGTTCATTCATTAAAAACGTATGTTGTGTTTTTTATATTGAAGCGGAGAGTAGAGGGAGGGGTTAAATAGGGGAAACTCGTGGCGTTATCGAATTCGAATAGTAACGCCATGAAACTCTAATTGCCGAATTTATCGAGTAAAAAAAAAAAAAAAAAGCCGATTGTCTATATTGTTAGACGGCACACAAACGGAATATTACTATGTACTTACTTCTTCCAAGAGATACGATTTGTTGGATGACTTGTAACCCAGAGTGGGGTCTTCGTAGTGACTGAAGTCGTATTCGATCGAGTCGTCTTTCTTGGCGGTCAAAGTGACCGGGTCGGTGACGGGAATTATATTTTCCAGTTCAAACGATTGGCTGTCGGCAAGAATTGTTATTGGTGTGTGCAGTTAGTGACTGAATTTCCGGTCATACGCTCTAAACTTACTTGACGAATATATGATGCGATTCGGCCAACGCTTGAAACGGCTGGAACTCGGCTATACCGATAACGTTCAAATTGTGGACCACGTAATTCTCGTCCAACGTGTAAGTCCGGACGCTGTGGATCATGCTGCTGTCCTGAAAATTAACGAACGAAATTAATTAACGTCGTCAAGACCGACACGAACTGAATGATTCGGCGGTGGACAGAACGCAAGCTTAACAAAAATTGATATCGATTTTTAACGATATAATACTCTCCACAATCTATCCAGTGAGAGAACATGCCGTTTTCGCGCATACAGACTGACGCAATTTTTTTTAAAATTTTTTCCAGGAAAATCATATTTGAGAGGTGGTAAAATTATCTTCGTACAGCAACTCAAACGATTATCCGGGAATTCTTAATACATTTTTCAGAGTTGGAGAAAAATTACCTAAAAATTTTATACCGAAAGTGGTAAAAAACAATCGTATATTACACCGAAGCTATATACTCAGAATCATATTGCTCTGAGAGTATAATCATATACAAGCATTTTGCATATTTACCGTTTTGAGTCTCCAAATTAAGGTAGTTTTCGAAAACATTATCTTAAGAAAATTTCTAATCTTTCTCAAGTCGTTGGGCGAAATTTTCGGACAATTATTTTTACTAGAAAAAGGATTTACTTTCCCCCCCCCTCCTAGTCTCAATATTGGGGGAGATTTTTCTAGGATATTCTTATCTGGGTTAAGGGGCTATGATTGAATTTTTACACGTATTGATTTCCTACTTGATAGTTTGACGTGCACGTGAATTGCGGCGTGTTGCTCCACTGTTGTCCGAGTTTGTTGTCGCAAGCCGAAAAATTCACTATTTTCTTCACGCTAGTGTCGTTGTTTTCTCGCGTCACGATGTACTGGACGCCACACTTGCCGTAGACGCCGGTCTGAAAGGCGAATTAAAAAAATTATACGTCTTAAAATGTATAAAAAAAACTAACATGGAAAAAAAAAAAACAAAACGTATGATTTTTTACCTCTTGTGCGGTGAAAGACGGTCGTCCCAGAGAATCCAACTTCAACTGAAACATGGCGGCCAGAGCTCTCTTTATGTTCAACGATCCCAACACGTCGTCGCTCTCTCTCTCGAACTTTCGCAACTCACCGTTCTTGTAAACGCAACGGAACGGCAGCGTGATCCAAGGGAATTCCTGTTGCTTCTCGCTCGTCTTGAATTCCGTAATCTGTACATAGGGTAACGTTGGGAATAATATAATATTCAATGTGTTGCAAATAAGTCAAATCTTGATAAGATAAAGACTGCGTCTCTCCGTATTCATATAAGCCATACCATACCATAGCTATACAAACCCATGTACGAATCCCAGGCTCTCATTAATTATTGTAGTTGATACTGATCCTAATACACCACGAGTATTATCTTAAAGTTAAATTTAATTAAATTTTTCTTTTCTGTTCTTTCAATTCATAGTTTTTTCCCAATTCAGAATTTCCATTATTATATTTATTACCTATTGTATGTTATTTTATTGGTCGTTCCTATGATATTTGTCACAATAGCACAGTGGGTTTACAAATATTTTATTCCTCAAGGGGAGCCGGCAGTTGTAAAGAGGGTCGAGGAACACTGTTCCAGGCTAACGATGAGCGAAATCCGATAAGACGTATTGTGATTTATCTTAAAAATCACAGAAATAAAATGTACCCAACAAAATAATACTCGTAGTAGGTACAAACAAAACGACCAAGTTGCATTGTCACTCATTTTCGTCGTCTATGGGTCACTGAGAGGACTCGTTAAAAATCGTCGGGTTCACATGCCCCCCCCCCCTCAAAATGGTGACTCTGAATAGTTTTTTATTTAATACGTACTTGGAAGGTGGTGGCGTTTTGATAGTTTTCCACCGTGAAGGTCGCGCTCAGCGAATATTTGGTCAGATGTTCCGACGGAAACAACGTTCCCACATGTGTCGTGGCCCTCCATTGATAGGTGAGCAACAGTCCTTCGGGAAACAGGTCGCGATTACCAAAGCTGGTCTGAACTAGATGACCTGTGTTCAATGAAAAACGTCGAATAGTAACAATAATATTACAACACGTAACGCGATGTCCGATGTGATTTACAATAATACAGGCAGGCATCGATATATTTATATAATTAATAGGTTTAATTTTTTTCCAAACGTAATACGAAAAGTAAATATCGATTAAGAGATTATAGTACAACGTTTGCTAATATTTTAATGTACGTAATTAGACGTGTATAATATGCATTTGGTGAAAGATAAAGACTATTCAATATTCATTTGGCACAGGCACTGTGATATTGAACACGTCATAGTGATGAATATTTCTGTCCGTTTGCAATGTAATATATTAAAATATAATAAATCATTGAACATGGATAGCAAACAGTATAATTTATTAAAGACGTGCTCTCAGACAAAACGTTTTCCGCATAATATTATTTTATTCGAGAAAAAAATAAAAATATTAATTTCACGGACATAAATAATTATAATTATTCATAAATCGCTGTTGAAACACTGACACTAATTAAGGATAAACCGTAGGTTAGGTTTACCACCCATAAGTAACTTAACAATCCAAGTCGTGCAAAGTAAACTTTTTCGCAACATATGATATAGCAGCTCTTACAAAGTTATTTTTGGAAATACTTATGAAAACCAAATCCGAACGGTAAAGTTGTATTTTTAGCTACAAAAATATACAATTACCCGATTAACCGATTCTTTACTGCGAACAGTATATTTTTCTTCATTGTCACTTAATAAAATAATAAATGAATACCCCGAGGTAAAATTTATTGATCCCATTAATACCATTTATGACTTCCTATTTTTATGAATTTATGAACAAATTTACTTAAATCAATTATGTTCAACGAGTATTTTACCGTTGGTAAATATTGCGTGGTGATGTGATTTATTTTAGATTCCGAGCGAAGCGATGAAGCTAGTAGTTTTACAATAATGATTATTTTTATTTATTTTTTTATTCTGTGAACACTTTTTTGTATTTGCTTGTTCGGATTCGCCACTAGAGGTCATTTTATGAATTTCTCATTTTTCTTTTAGGAAAACCTACCCAAGATTTGACAAAAAAAGACTCGGAAACCATAATTTTTTGATCAGAATTTTATGAAAATTGAAATATAAATACACAATAATGTGAAAAATAGTTTGGCGTAAGAAAATTTGGAAACAGTGAAAAAAATTTTAAAATTTTTTTTGTATATAGAAGTGCTCGTCAAAAAGTCTCAACTAGCAACCCTTTGAAACAAGATTTGCCTCTAGATGGTACTTTAAATAGGTTATTTTTCGAAATTCTCAATTGTTTTCTTAAAATTAAGAAAAAACTACTCAACATTTATCAAAAAAGACGAGGAAACAATTTTTTTTTTAATCCAAACTTTATGAAAATTTAAATGTTGATAGACAACAATATGAGAAATATATTGACGCAAGAAAATTTGGAAAATGTGAAAGAAAAATTTTGGAAATTTTTTTCTAACATTTTTTTCTCATTAAATTTCTTTATTCCTTTTTTTTTTACATTAGATAAACAAAGTAAAGCAAAGTAAAATAAAATTATGTAGAGTAAATTTAAGTACCTAAATTAAAGTTAAGTAAAATAAAGCATAAACAAGAAAGCCGGACATACTTCGCACCATGGATATTTTTTGCTTCTCGGGTTAGATATTCTTGATGGGTGTGTTGAAAATAACGACTATTACTGTTCTTTATATTATTGATTTCCTTCATTCAGAATCGTATTATCGTTATTTTTTTTTTCAATTCTGCTCACCTATCACAGGTATCTGATCCGAAAAGAGAAGAACTGACGCGTGGTGCGAAATATGTCCGATTTTCTTGTCTATACTTTACTTTATTTTACTGAACTAACTTTAACTTTACTTTACTTTTTTGTTGTCAAACAATAAACAATAGGTATTTGATAGTTTTGGATGCGCTTTTAAAGAAATTTTTTGGTGAAGGGGCTCAAGCCACCTTTGCTGCCCACCCATGCTTCGTTTATGAGAAGTTCATAAGTTCATATAATATATACATTTTTTTCTACTTCGAATGCAGTCAATCGTTTGAACGTTTGTAGGTATCCACCTTGAAATCTTGAATATTTTTTTTATAAATCATGTCAAAAATTTCTTTACAGTTTTAATTCATTTGTTATATCCATATCTATATTATGGTATAAAATATTATAATTTCGTTAATGTATAAAATCGTTTAGTTTTTTTTTTTTTTTTTGTTACGTAATTACACCTTTGTAATATAGGTCAGGTGCAAGTCCAATACTGTAAACGAAATAAAACACATATTTGATCGAACGGAATTCTGTCACATTATATTTTTAGAGTCTTGTGATAATAATCCTAATACGATGTTTCCGTGTAAAATAAAAATACTATAACTATTGTCCTAAAAAACTGTTTTAATTCAGTATAATATTATAATCTAACATGTTTCATACGGAACGTTAAATATTTATTTATTTATTTAATATACGTGATCAACGGTCACTGTTATTAATTATATCATTATAATAATTAAATAAAACTAAACGAGTCAAAATTAATTCCACTTTACACTATTTGAAGAAATTATAATTTTTATTTACTACGATCAATAGAGGCGGCGGTTACTTCGTTCAATCGACATAGTTCATCTGGCAAATATTTTTGGAATTCTGAAATATATATTCATTTATTTGAATAAAAAAAAAAAAAAAAATGCTGATTTCCTAGTCTTTTTGTGTCAAATTTTGAGTAGTTTTAAAATATGACTTATTTAAAGTACCATCTAGAGGCGAATCTGGTTTCAAAAGTCGCCGATTGAGACTTTTGGGTCAAGTTGGAACGAAAAATTGTTTACAGAAAAAAAAAAAGTAAATAAACATCATATTGTAAAAACACTAGCTTCTTCGCTTCAATTTAGAACGTAAATTCTATTATACTTTGTGAAAGAAAACACTGACAGTTTTAAATGTAAACGTAAACGTATTGACGGGCGCAGTAGTAGAGGAGGGGATATTATACCCGAGACGTCGTTAAACGCGCCGAAAGTATACGTTCTAAGTACACGTTGGGTATATATATATATATATATATATATGTATAAAAAACCACCGATAGAAGAACGTGTTAAACGAATTAAAACGAATTTTGAGTTTCCGCCCAAACGTTTTAAAAACGCAAATGATGGTATTAAAAGAGTCGTCGTACTGCGAACAGGGTGGTGGGGCAATTTAATTTCAATAAATTCGTTTTTCTCGTACACCGAAAGAAAGAGAACTACCCCCGTGTCTCGTGAGCGAATTCGAACACGTCTGAAATTCGATTTTTCACGACCGACGCGGAGACAACTCGATTTCAAAAATTGTGTTAATTATTATTTCAAGCGGTGTGCCGCCGGGTCTCGCCGAATGCATATAAAAACGAATTCGATTGACTTTCGTTTTGCAGGCGTCAAAAAAAAAAAAAAAAAAAAGAAGGAACGATCGAGACATTATCGCATTCACGTACCTAACCCTGGGATCGCAGCAGCAAGAGGTGTACGTTTAAACGTTAAAATAAAGTTATAATTCACTAAGCACCACAGTGTTATAAGGGTAGGTGTACACGCACACAGACGCATTTCGTGTGACAAAATGTAAAACGTGTTTTTGGTATATTATACTAAGTGACTGTAGTGTAAATAATTTTCGTGTTATTGGAGTGTTCGAAAGGTTTTTTTTTTCTCCAATTCAAAAAAAGTCACGAAAAGGCATTTTAGTGGCGTTTCTCGTACAATGTGTTTGGAACCGAGTGGAAAAGTGTGATGAAATATAATCAAAAATAACGAAAAACAAACCGAGACGGTCGTTTCGTAGCCAAAAAGTAGACTTGTATTGTCTAAGTGCATGCGAAAAATTCGAGAAAAATGAAAATAAAATGAGAATTTCACGGGGAAATAATAAACCTCAACGAGTAATGATTTATAAAATAACAAAATTAACGATATTCATAAAAAATTAAGAGACAATAGGAACGCACTTTGTCAGTAGACAGCGTTTAGGTATTGGACGTCTACAGAAAAAATTAAATTAAAGGGCCCTCTAAAATCTTTTATTTCTTTATATAAGTACATTAATAAAATAGCACCTTTTTACTTAGAGTATTTTCGAAAAACGTTTAGAACGAACGAAAAATCTGTTCGTTTTTGGCGCGTCGAGTTTGGAAAAATTCATCATCACTCCTAGTGCATAGGATGTTATTCTGTTGAAACATCATATTATAATAAATAAAAATTATGTTTACTTCGTGTGAAAGAAAGATAAGATTCCAGGAACGTTATCCTTCTTTCACTCGTAACCTACGAGGTTATGTTAATGAAGTCTCAACGGAATATTGATGACTTTGATAGGCTCGTGATATGAGTCTCATCAACGAAACAAACAACCATTTCAGTTCTTTTTCTTATTTTTTATGAACATTCCTTTTCGAGTGTATAACAGTCTATTATAATAATATTATTTAAACTAACACTTTATAATTATATACTAATTTAAAGCGTATTGCTTGATAAAATCTAGTATTAAAATTATTTTCAAAACCTAATTATTTCATTTGTATGACAGTGAGTTGAATATTTCACGAATAAAGATAAAAAAAAACAATTGATTATAATGATCTCCAATTTAAATAATTTAACGTAAGGTACTTCCATTACACATAATATTAAATAGGCGAGTTTTTCAATGAATTACAAATTTTGCTTTTATTTCATTATATAATAATGTGACACTCCTGATGATATTTTATCATGACTATCGACCACTGTAAGAAATGTTTTTTCTTTTCCGATCCGTTGATCGACCTTATTTCCCCCGAATTCAGGTACACTCCCCTAAACATTAAAATTCTCATCTTTTTGCTCGTCGAATAGTAAAATTCCCCAAAAATATTTTACTACCGTGTAACTCATGTAGGTGAATTTTCTTAAAAAGATTTTGCTACTGTATTTAATTACAATACATACTCTCCTAAAAGTGCATTTCGGATTGATGTCATCTATAGCATTACAATCGAGGTTATCGTTAAACTAAAATAATATCTATATTCTACTCATTATGCTGTATTATATATTCATTACTAGGGTTCGGGACTTACTGCACCCGAATTGTTGGAAATATGCACCTAAAATAACCAAAATATGCAACTATTTTTTTTTTTTTTTTTTTTTTTTAAAAAAAATTTTTTGACATGTTATATTTCAAATTCAAACAATGATTAGGTATATTGACCGACGAATAACAGTGAAAGAAAAAAAGCCAGACATAGGTATTTCATACCATGGGTGTTCTTTGCTCCTTGGGTGGGGGATACTCTTGGTGGGTGTATTACATTTTAAATAAAAGATAAATCGTTTCTTCAATAAAACGAAAAACATAACACAGAGATTTTGTAAAACCAATACAGTATAACATGTATACAGTATAAAAATTGTTCATTCCGTTCAGAATCTAAAATGATGTCCAGCTTTAAAATAAATGTATTAATTTCAAAACGTAAAAATGCATAAATAATGTGTCAGACGTTCGTCATATACGTGTAAATATGATTTAAATTTGGCAAATATGCGTAAATAAGCTACAAATTTGTCAAATATGCATATTATTTTGTAATAAATCGCAAAATATGCACAAAAAATGTTTATGTTAGAATCCATTATGTCTCGAAACAAATTAATATCTCATTTAGATTGTTTTGCAGCCATTAATAAGGAATATGCAAATGCAACAAGTTCCGAACCCTATTTATTACAACAATAACGCTTTTTCATGCTTTACATATTTTGTAATTAAGCACTTATTACAATATATGAATTAACACAGCTAAAATTAACACTATTTTATTGTAATAACACGTTTAAATACTAAATACGCAGTGTGCCATACGCAGTGTAGTCGATATGTATGTATATGTACATGAACGAACGCTATGTATAATAGGTATTTATTATAATATTATTACAATGTTTTACTTCCTTATTTTATACGATCGCTATAATAATTGAACCATTACTAATATTATACAACTACTACTACTACTATACAGTTATTATAATATTATTATGTAATATACATATATGTGTAATTTTCGTTGATAATATCGAAATATTTAGTTATTTATATAATATAACGTAATCTTTAGACCGTCTACACGAATTAAATTGACAATCAAAATAATTTTAAAAAATGTGTGTACACTAGTATAGACACGTAAAATTAGGTTATTCATCAATGGCATCTGCTGCAACAACTACTGATAGCGCGTGTCCATGAACACATAATTTTTTTATCAGTTAATTTTCAATGTAATAAAAGCTGCATTTTGAGCCGTCTTAAAATTTCAGAATATCTGTTATCAACGGGGTTACACGTACACTTAAAATTTAAAACGTGTGCACCAAAAAAAAAAAAAACGGGATCTGAATATTTTCAAACAAATTTAACCGCTTTTGAAATAATATAGAATTTTGAAATTTTCTTGTTTTTATTTAATACAATTTTACATGCTGGAAATTTGATACAACCTGCCTTTACAATGTAATAATTAATGTATCTAATGACTACGAAAAATCTAAAAAATGTTCTGATACGTTTTTTTTTTTTTTTCTTGTAATCGTATAAAGTCAAAATTTGTATGAAACCGGTAATTTTTACGTAAAACAACATTTTTTTGCAATGAAAACGTCATAATATAGTTTTTAATATTATAAATTGTGCTCAATAATTTTTTTTAGAAAAATATTTTTGCCCTGTTTGGGTTTTTTTTTTTAAAGTAGGCTCGATGAATACAATTGTGTAAGCTTATTTTCAAGATTAGCTTTTGTATCATAAAGAATGGAACAAAATTTTTATTTCTAGTTGTATATTATTATGTTATCAAATATAATTAACTGTGAAAATTATAGGATCACTCCCATGAAAAATTCCTATGAAAAATTCCTGGGTCCAGGAGCCCCCACAAAATCAAATTTATGTGGGGCTCCCACAAAATAAGTGCATTCACTATTAAGCAGTAAATTTCGTTGCAAGTTTTTAAAATACCTTTTTTTCGAAAATAATTGCACTTATTATTTTTACCAAAAGACCTAACACACATTTCAATAATCCGTAAGCGCCATGCGGTTAATTAATATTATATTACTTTTGAATATTTATTGATAAAAATAGTTTTATTTACTGATAAAAATACTGTCCAGTTTCTAATAAAAATAGTAACTTTTTTTTTATCTATAATAGTGTATAAAGGAAAATTCAAATTTTAAGTGTGTTAGAAAGTTTGTGAGGTAAGCAAATATTAAAAAAAAAATTTCTTATACTTATTGTTAATAGAGTGCCCTGGGGTCCCCACAACCCGGAGTATCCGGCCCCGAGTACCGAGTGCGGACAATCAAAAGTCAAAAAACAATATTACACACCGGTGGTCGGTAGTATATTTTTGTATTCGAAGAACGTGTGCGCGCGCTAAACAAACGAGTGTGGACGTGTGTGGTCTATCACGTAGTAGGAGATATAAGTCACTTCCCATTTCCATTATTGCCATTGTCCCTTACCTATATATATATGTATATATATATATATAATATGCACGTATATTATTACTTTAGACCACCTAAATAAATAATAGCGAAGCGCAGTAAGTAGTGTTCGATAAAATTACTTCTTTATAAAAATATAAACAAACCGTCCGTTTCGCATGGCGGTCGGGGGTTGGTGTTTGAGTGTGTTTTATTTTCGTACGCTCGAAACGAATCCAATATTGGATACTTATACGTATATATATATATATATACGGGGACTTGGTGTTTTTTATTTTGCGGCTATACAGGGTGCGGCATAACAGCAGTACAGTTTCCACGGGTTAGGTTTCCCGTTATAAATTTGGGATTAGTCTAATTTTGTCGGGTGAACTCAGGGCTTCCCCTTTATCCCATACGTTTCCCGTGCACCTCGTCTCTGTGAGAAGTGGCCCCAGTGTGCAATCGCCCGCGATTTAAGCATTCGTGACTTCTTCTACCCGAAGGAAAAAAATGGTTTTTAAAAATCGGACTCGCATTTTAGAAAAACTCAAAAATATCGAATTCGGGAGGAAATCTTTGCTACGCCCGCGAAATGCGCAAAAATATGGCCGAAAATTTTGGGAATAGACTACAACAATTATTTCGTTGCCGAAAATATGCCATCGTATTTCCGATGACTATTTTAAAACAGGGTGACCATGCGTCCTGTTTTATACGGGATTGTCCTTTATTTCGGCTCTGTGTCCCGTTGTCCTGACAAACTTCTCTCAGGACGCTTTTTGTCCCGTAATTTCAAATCTGTCCCGTAATAATCCCGTTTTTTTACTAACAGTTGATTTAAAATTTTTGAAATGAAATTATTGAATAAAATAATGTAAGAATCTAGAAATCTTTTGAATGCCATTAGATCAATTATAATCGTAAAATGAATTAATAAGTTTTTTTTTTTAGAAAGTAAAGTATAAGATATGCTTGAATAAAGGATTTGAAAAGAAATTTGAAAAAAAATCAATTTAGTTTCATTATGTTATTTTATGTGTTTAAATTTAATCTATAATAGGTAGTTTGAAAATTATACTTTTGTCACGATTCAAAAACATTTAGATATATAATAAATATTTATTTATTTAAAAATATTATGAAAAATAATTTTTTCCTGTATTTTATTTTCTTAAATATGATCACCCTATTTTAAGATAATATAATGGACAAAACGGCATCACGTACCATAGAAAATAAAATTAATCTCATTTTTGTGAGTTGCGTTATTTTTTTTAATAGACTTTCAAAACTGCTCTGTCCGTTTTACCGCATCCTGTATTTCTGGACGATCGAAAACAATAATAGGAGAATATAGTTTCTTTCTCGATTAAAACACCTCGAAATCGCTTATTTCAAATACCTATATAGTTTAGTTTTTATTGTAGCTGGAGACATGTAATTAAAAAAGCCGGACATACTTCGCACGATGGGTGTTCTTCGCACGGCGGGTGGGATTCTCTTGACGGGTGTATTGAATTTTAAAGAAACGATAAATCATTTCTTCAATAAAACGATTCTGAACGAGGAAAGTTAATAATATAAAAAATAAATGTTACAAAAATGTCCAACATTTTTTTTTCACATTTTCAAAATTATTTTCTTGTTCTTCAAAATCTTTCTTATATGATTTTCTATCTATGTTTAAATTTTCATAAAATTCGGATCAAAAAATGATGGTTTCCGAGTCGTTTTTGTCAAATTTTGGGTAGTTTTTCC
>JAIPRM010007469.1:0-17160 GCA_025469315.1 Stegophylla sp. TES_Ste_2020 | reverse complement strand
TAAAGTATTTGAGTAGTATCTTAAATACTTTAAAAAAAATGTATTTGAGTACTTACTCAAGTACTTTTTAAAAGTATTCTTTACAGGACTGTATATATATATATATAGGAAAAAAATATTAAATGAGAAAAAAAAATTTAGAAAAATGTCCAAAAGTTTTTTTCACATTTTCAAAATTTTTCTTGCGTCAAAATGTTTCTTATATTATTGTCTATCTATGTTTAAATTTTTATAAAGTTTGGTTTCCGAGTTTTTTTTTTTTTTACTTAATTAATTTTTGCCAAATTTTGAGAAAACAATAAGAAATTTCGAAAAATGACCTCATTAAAGTACGATCTAGATGCAATTCTGATTTCAAAAATTTACTGGTTAAAACTTTTGAATAAGTATTTCCATTCGAAATAGAGTTTATAGGAAAAAAAAGAGAGTATATATTTCTCTTGTCAGCTGTTTTGTTTCATTGATTTTTCTGACACTTAGACGCGCTTATATATAACGTTACAATATACGTTGCCATATTCATTTTAATTAAACGGCATGCAGTAATAATTTTGGTTGCAGTTTCTCTTAATAAGGAAAAATCTTGCACACTGATATTTTACACGTGTCCCTGTAATTTTAGTTGCATTTTCACCAATCGAGGATTAATTTTTAAATTTGATTTTTCTTTCATTACTACCTTTCATTTTGAGTACCGACTCTACACTAAAGCTAACACTCTACACTCACCTGCTGCTTCTACTACTACGATTAAATAGGAATTGAAATTTGGTCGGGCCGGACCCTGGGGCCGGTCGGAATCCCGGGCTATCCGACAATGTAGACGTCTTGGTAATCTTTCGATCATAATATTTCGTCTGCATAAATGTCGTATAGCCCTGTTGTCAGGATCCTACACGGGGTGAATATTGAACAAATAATATCAAATTGGTTTTTGACATTTTCAAATTCGTTGCTGCAGGTCAAATCACCCAAACAATTTTCATTGCGCCTTTTCAAATAGCCCCCATGATGCTTCGACCTATTCGACGTCAAATGCGTGTCAATATTTTGCTAATTGACTGCAAATAACAGCAAATTAGTAGTTTTTGCTGCGATTCGAAATTCGCTCTTCTTAAAATCACAATGCAAAATAAAGTTTTGAAGAATTATTAGTAATCTATCAGATTTTTGAATGTTTTATTTATAATAATATTTTTGAGTTAATAAAATTTCATATTCTGCTTGGCACGAAAAATGTATTATTTTTGCCATGAGTATAAAATAATACAGTGTCTGCAGTATAGATTATTAGTTGTAATTGTTTTGTAATTTTTATAATGGCAATCCTCCCTCTTCAACAACAATTAAAAAATTGTTTTAACAGACGTTGCGTACCTAAAACACGTTTAAATGTTTAACAAAAAATTATAAAAATAAAATTTTATTCATTTCATGACAATTATACGTATAGTTATTCCTTTTAACGTAAAATAGTATAATTTTTTTTTTTTACCTTATTTATTACCAACACAATAACTTCAAAGTTAAATTGCATCTATAGTTGGAGAAATAATATAATACAAGAATACGGAAAAATAAATGGAAAACCTAATCTGACCTTTTGGTGGGCTTGTTAAACTTAAAAGAAATGTTAAATCATTAATTATTATTCAATAAAAGGTTCATATAATTTTGAAATATAATTATTAGGTACTTTCATCTATTGAGTGTATTTAATGATAATTTTAAAATCGCATTATTATTATGATATACCTAACATCATTGTATAACTAAATTATTTGTTAGCATAATAATCCATATCAATTTTGTTATTCATAGTGATACATTCATTCATAGTGATACATTTTGCCGTGTTTTAAATTCAAACTTTTTTTAATTGAAAATTGACAAAACCGATATTAATTAAAATCGAAATATGTGTAGATTAGGGTTGCCTTAAGAATTCAGGAACTGATCAGGACATTTCCCAATAATTTCAGCTATTTTTTACAAACTATTTGTTATTTTAAATACATTTAACAATGCACAGTTAATATTATCTATCTATTTATTTTACAGTATTTTTTATATTTTTTTACATATCTGTTTAGTATCAATACACTGATAAATACATTCTATTTTCATAAAAGAAATTCATTCATTTTTTTTTTTTTTTTATGCTCGAGTATTTCTACTACATCATATATATTATTTTAATAAGCAAAAAAAAAAAAAAATTAAAAATCAAAATAAAATTACAGTGACTTAACTTGAAATGATTGCATTTGATTACATAAAATTATTTATTTGGTATTTGGCCTGTTTCAGTAGTTTTAAAAACATAAATTTATAAAAATAGAAAAGTGGCTGGTTGAAACTTATGAACAAATTAGTTTTTCTTTACGAAAAAATGTTCATAAAAAAAAAATATATTTTTGAAAAACATTAGCTTAAAAAAGTTTTATGTGCATTTTGTATTGATTACTTGTTATTAAATTTTTAGTACAAAAAAATTTTTATCTCATTAGCATAAGATACCCTCCGTTACTTGTGGTCGTCACTTTAATAAACTCAGAAAACTACTCAATTTATAATGAAAAATTATGAATATACAACGTGATCAGTGGCGCCCACATGGGTTATTAAGTAGTGCAACTGCACTGGTAGTTGAACAAAAGGGGTGGGGTGGGTCATGATGAGTATTGGTTGGTAGATGATTTAATATAATTATTTTATTGTAAATAATAATAATATATTACATTATAAATAATAATTAGTATGTATTTTGTATTTATGTGTACGAATACAATGTGTCTGGAAGGAAATCTAGTGGTGGGGTGGGTGTCCAGTAATATAATTGCATTGGTTTATGGAAAACTTGTGGGCGCCACTGAACATGATGATTAAAGTTTCGCTCACGCGCAAAATGAAAATATCTAAAAATCAAGTCCAAACACTCCCAGAAAATAATATTTGGAAAATAATGGGAACCCGTGGATTTTGAATGCGCTAAGTGCGAATTTCAAACGCTCATCGGCACTACTTAACATCAGAATAAATATTATATTTTATTATGCCCAGAATTTTCATCTCGGCGTGTAGATTCATTATAATAGATCAGAGAAGTGAAAACTTATTTTTTAACAAGATGTCTAATTTGTTTTAGAATAGGGTGACCATATTTAAGAAAATAAAATACAGGACAAAAATATTTTTCATAATATTTTTAAATAAATAAGTATTTATTACATATATTATATACATTTAAGTTTTTGAATCGTGACAAAAGTATAATTTTTAAAATACCTATTGTAGATAAAATTTAAACACATAAAAAATTATTTTGAAAAACATAAAATAACATAATGAAACTAAATTGATACTTTTTAAAATTTCTTCAAATCCTTTATTCATACATATTGTATACTTTACTTTCTAAAAAAAAACTTATCATTTCATTTTACGATTATAATATTGATCTAATGGTATCCAAAAGATTTCTAGATTCTTGCATTGTTTTATTCAATAATTTCAAAAATTTTAAATCAACAGTAAGTCAAAAAACGGGATTAATATGGGACAGACTTGAAATTACGGGACAAAAAGCGTCCCGAAAGAAGTTTGTCAGGACAACAGGACACAGAGCCGAAATAAAGGACAATCCTGTATAAAACAGGACGTATGGTCACCCTATTTTAGAATTCTAATTTATCTCGATATTTTCTACATATTAGTGTTCTAATACCGGTATCTGGGTCACTAAAAAATTAAAAGTTCCTATTCAATCCGTACCATACGGTTGATAATAATTTTGTACTCGAATAAAAGCAACAAATGTACGAAACTCACAAACGCATTTCTTTGTATATAGTGTATTTCAAAGGATTTTGCTATATTCGTAAATTAAAAAAAAAAAAAAACGTACTGAATTTTTTTGGTTTACAATAATTAATTGTTTTTATACTGTCCGGATAAATTCGTGTCATTCCGATTATTGGTCCTCACTTGCCTATTATATAAGCAATAAAAAAAAAAAAACAATATAAAATACGAATATATGTACTTGCACTTGTTTTTTCAGCACCTTAGTACAATAGTTGTTTACCGAAATACTTTTTGGTTTAATAGACACGTGTGTGTTATTATAATATTATTATAATAGCATTTTGCGTATGGGATTCTCGAAAACATATAAAATGCCATGTTTCGTCGTAAGTAAAACCATTTTTCTACGATTTCGAGTTTTTAATAACAATCTGTGAATTACCAGTGTCTTCAATAATATGCTGCCCAAGTCTTTATTGATAGCGACGATGTTTTTTGCTGTTTGCATCGATGTGAGTATAATATACATTATGTTTTTAAGAATAATACACAACTCCACACCTCTATGCACAACCGTTTGCCCATTATAGTACGAATAATGCATACATTTGTTTTTAATTTATGTTTATATTATTATGAAACACTTTAAAAACTTAATTATTTTGTTAAAACACCGTTAGGTTATTGATAAATAATAATTATTTATCTTTACTTCCGTAATCGTTAAAGGACTATTCCACTATAATAAATACTGAATGTAATTCATACTGTAATTTCTAAAAAATTTCTTTTTACACACAGATTGATTCTTACTGTAAAAATGACGGGGAATTCGAATTAGTTATTTTTATTTACCTCCAATGGTTATTTATGGTACAAATAAATAATAATGCTATTTAATATTGTGAATAATTCAATAATTACTCAAAAATGATTTTAACATTAAAAACGAATTCCTTTGATTTTTTATAAAATATATAAAAAAAGTTTAATGTTTATATTAATTTGTATTTGTTCATTGATTCCTAGAGACAACATAATATTAATTCCTATACATTAGTCAGAATAATGTGGCTTTGTGAGAAGCTTGTCCTCGCTCTTGTATGTTTGTACATTTATTACATATTCATTTAAACAATAATATGTATAATATATATACAATACATGTGTGTGTGTGCGCGCGCACGTGTGTATTTAAATTAACTGTGGCTTTACACAACAAATCACTAATAAAAAGAACCAGGTACAGTCACAGAATAGATTAATAATAAGTAATATATTACTCTATGATGAAGATTTGTTTGATATTATTATTTTATTCTAATGACAATTAATTAGTTTTTCCACAATTGATAACAACAGAAAAAATAAAAAATTATGTTCCTATTATCCCAATTATTATGTCCTATTAATAAAATAAATGTTGGATTTTTTGTTTGAGTGGACTGTATGATGAAATTAATAATTATTGGTATACGACCACTTTGGTCCAAATATAAAACATGATATAATATAAAATACATAAAAACAATAAAAAAATGGTAACAAAATATAATGGTTGCCTGTTTAGCACAACAAATTCATAAATGTAAAAATTAAAAAATGTGGTAAGTATACATATTCATATATAAATCACAATAATGTTCATAAACAGTACACTTTATTAATAAAGTGATAGTAAAAATAAATAATATAAAATTGCCCTGTTGGCACAACAATAAATAAAAATTAGTGGCCTAATATGGCACACTAGGAACATTTGGACAAGTATTTCTATACAAAAAAATGTTTACAGAAGAAAAAAGCCGGACATATTTCGCACGACGAATGTTCTTCGTATGTCGGGTATAAAGCTCTTGGTGGGTGTGTTAAATTTTAAAGAAACAATAAATCATATCTTCAATAAGATAATTCTGAACAAAAGAATTCAATAATATAAAGAACAATAATAGTCGTCATTTTCAACACACCCACCATAAGTATCTGATCCGAAGAGCAAAGAATATCTGTGGTGCGAATTATGTCCGGCTTTCTTGTCTATATACTTTACTTTACTTTGCTTTACTTTACTTTTTTTTTTTATCTAATATATTATAAAGGAAAAAATAAATAAATAAGAAAAAATATGTTAGAAAAATGTTCAAAATTGAAGAATTGAAAAATTTTAAAAATAACCTTTCGAAGGTACCAACTAGAGGCAAATCCGGTTTCAAAAAGTTACTGATTGAAACTTTTGGACAAGTAAATCTATAAGAAAAAGTGTACACAGAAAAAAAAATAAACATCATTGTGAAAACACTATCTTCTTCACTTCGTTCAGAATCTAAAAAGGCCAGACATATTTCACACCATGGGTATTCTTCACACCTTAGGTAAGATACTCTTGGTGGCTGAGTTGAAATTTAAAGAAAACATAAATCATTTCTCTAATAAAACGATTCTGAGTGGAATTTCAAATACTATATAATAATAATAATCATAATAATTGCCGATTACGTTATATTCAACAAAATGTTATTTAATAATGTTAGGTAGTTGTTAATTTATTGAGTTCTGACTTATCAGAGTTATAATCAGAAATGCCACAAAATAAGTTAATCAATAATCATACCCCATGCTCTGACTTGTAATTCATAATAATTATGATGAGTTGAAACTACACTCTTTAAGTCAATTTCCTTTAAGCCATCTAAATAACGTATGAATTCTATTAATTAGAATTATATTTCTTATTATTCACTAATTTTAAATATTATAATCGATAAACCTTTAATAAATCTTTAATGAATCTTATTTCTTTAGGCTACAAGAATTTTCTTTAAAATTTATGAAAATATTTTAATAAAATTAGCTACAGAGTTGGTTAAAAATAAAAATAATTTAAAGACAATTAAACTAATTGAATTTAATAACTGTTAAATAACATATATACATAATTTCAAATATTCTTCACTCAAGTATAATGAGATATATCAATAACATATCTGATTCACAAAATCTAAAACAAAATCTCAATTCTATATAATTAAGTAACAAATCAAAAACGTATTATTAATCAAAGAATGACCGTCAATTAAATGGTGGTAAACCAAATGTTTCGGGTAAAAAATCTTCCATACTGTCTAATACAACAGTTGCTTCAGTTTGTAAATCTTTTGATAATAAAGGATCTGGTAACATAACTACTTGCATACCAGCTTCTTTAGCTCCTTTTACTCCATTTGGAGAATCTTCAAATACTAAACACTGAAAAGAGAAATAATAATTCAATGAGATAAAATAATTAACTATAGTTTATATTTACCTACCTTATTTGGATGTGGTCGATCAGGAAATCTAGAAGCACATATAAGAAATATATCTGGTGCGGGCTTTCCGTTTTTTACTTCTGGATCAGATCCTCCAGTTACAACATGGTTAAAAAGTGAAAATAATGATTTATGTTTCAAAGTCTTCTTTTCAAAACTTTCTTTACTACTACTAGTTGCTATTGCAAAAGGCACATTGCTTTTGTAAAGGTGTCGTATAAGCCGATCTACACCTGAAATATTTCAATTACACCTAATTTTAGATTCTCAACGTATTTTTACAATGATGTTTATTTTTTTGCTGTAAACACTTTTTTGTATAGAAATAGTTGTCCAAAAATCTTAATCAGCATCTTTTGGAAAACGGATTTGCCTCTGATTGAAACTTTGGCCAGGCCATTTTTTGAATTTCTCAATCATCCACTTTTTTTTTTTGAGGGGAAAACTACCCAAAATTCGACAAAAAAAAATCCAAAACATCAATTTTTGATCTAAACTTTTTATAAATTTAAATATAGACAGACAATAATTTGAGAAACATTTTAGAACAAGAAAATTTTGAAAAAAGAAATCTAAAAATTTTTTTAACACTTTATTTTCTTATTACATTTTTTTTATTTATTAGATAAAAAAAAAAAAAAAGGTAAATTAAAGTAAAAACAAGAAAGCAGGACATACTTTGCACTATGGATATTCTTCGCTCTTTAGGTAAGATACTCTTGGTGAGGGGAATCGGACATTTCGGCATCAACATTTCAGTGCAGACATTTGGGCATGAGAAAATTTCAACTTCGCGTTTTTTTTTATTTAATTTTTAATTCTAAATAAAATCATTTTTGTCGGATACGGTAATATTATAATAAGTTTTCAATTTAATTAAAATTATTCATCTTTACTTACAATTTTATATAATTGGCAATATTGCATTATACATTGTCCACAATTGAGTTATGAAAAAGGAAAAAGGGAGATTTTTGTTCTAAGTGGTTTTAAGCACATCTTTGATAAATTTAATTACAATCATACAAAATATTTTTGGAAATGTCGCACAGAAGGGAATTCTATGATGGTGAACTAATGAGAATTTTTTTTGTTAATTTTGTAAAAGAAATTTGTTTTAAATCTACTTCAATGATTTAATTAATAGGTTGATGAACATCTAATTTATAAAACTATGAAAATAAAAATGTATTAGCTGTATAAATATACCTAAACTTATAGTTATTTCGTATAATTTATTTGTATTATTTTTTTAAAATTAAAAATTTTATATTTTCTTTTTGAAAAATTACTTGGAGAAATAGAATAAAAAAACTGACTGGGAAAAGACTGGACTGGGAACCACTGTATTATAATATACTATACAAATAAGCATCATGATTTTGAATAACACTAACAAAAAATTGGTTTCTTTTTGAATTTTACAATAATCATTAGTGAATTGAAGAAAATATAAAGAAATAAAATAATAAAAACCTGGTAATATGTCAACATCAGACAAAACTTTATTTTCAAAAGCACGGACCATGTTAAGGTACTCGTCAACTGATATGGGCAATTTTAATTCTTTAACTACCATTTTAGCTCCATCAATTTCAGGTGCACCTAAGACTCTGTAACGCAAATCTAGGTTGTAAGTTTTTCCAAATTTAGATACCACTTCTGTTACAGATTGCTTGTGTAAGTTTTCTGTATCTATATTAATAATAATATACAATATAGTATATTAAAAGCAATGAATAAAATTATATGACTACAAAAATGGTATTTAATTTATGTTATTAATACCAAGAAGAACACCATCCATGTCAAAAATAACATGTGTGACAGACTGTAATTTTTTTGAAGTATTATATGATCGGCAAACATTTTTGTTAATATAAAAAACGTTTGCAAGTAATAATCCTGAAATAAGTGTAATAATTAATAAAACTATTTCAAATAGATTTCAATTATGAATTATCATCTATACTTGTTAACTAGTAATAAAAGATTGACTTACTCATTTTTATTTTTATTTGTTAAAAATTACATAAGGGTAATATCATAGAATCCATGGGTAATTTAAAAAAACATTATTATCAAATAAAATCATAAATAAATAATATATTTGGTATTGATAAGACTAGATTTGTTAACAAACAGCTGATTAGTATGGCAACTAAAAATATTTTTTTTTAATCAGAATCAAAAAAAAAACACATATTCCTATTTTTTTTTCTACTAAAAATGCATTATATAAACAGAAATTTGTTTGGTGCATAATGTATTGTCCAATAATTATTATGGAAATGGAGGCAGGCCAAAATCTTCAGGTTTAAAATCCAATAATGAAGATATCACTTGAGTAGCATGTTTTGTTTTATCAACAGGAATTATTTTATCTGGCACCATAACAGTCTGCATACCCGCAGCTTTTGCACCAGTTACTCCATTCGGAGCGTCCTCAAAGACCAAACACTGTAATTCACAACATCATAAAAAAATTATTTAATGTATGAAATCGAAATATGTAAAAAAAAAATCAAAGTAAATTACTTACTTTTTCTGGGGAAGGTTTATCATCAAATCTTGATGCACAAACCAAGAATATGTCTGGAGCTGGTTTACCGTGTTTGACTTCTGGATCAGCACTGCCAAGTACAATGTGATGGAATTTCGAAAAAACATGTTGGTAGTTTGCTGTTTTCACTCGGAAAGTATCTTTTCCACTACTCGTAGCCACGGCTATCGGCACATTGTTGGCGTGCAGATGTTCTATCAGCCTTTCTGCTCCTGCAAGCAGTGTTTATGTTAACTGTCGACGGATGACTGCCAATCGATTCAAACCTGGTAAAAACGGAACGTTTTCCATTTTGACAATCTGATTTTCGTAGAATTCGGATAGAAGATCGGCGGGATCCATGTCCATCGCCAGTTCCTCGATTATAATCGTTGCCGTGTTAATCGGTATCGTGCCCATCACTTTGACACGTAAATCATTCGGGTAGTCTTTGCCGTGGTTTCTCAGCACTTCGGTGATGCTCGACAAGTACACCTTTTCCGTGTCTAAAACAAAACACAAAACCGACGTTATAGTATTATTTTAAATTTTTAATATGAAGGCATTGTTTTCGAGACGCTTATTAAACAATGCGACCGACAATGGATTAGACTCCTCATCAGTACTCACCTAAGAGCAGACCGTCCATATCGAAGATGACGTGGGTCACGGGCGTGTATTTGGTCATGTTTTGAGTGGTCTAGTGAGACGGTTTATATAAATATATATATATAAGTACGACAAAAAAAAAATAAGAATGCCTACTCAAAATGCGTTTGACGACTCCGCGACATGAGCTGATGTGTTACCCTTCGCGCGATTAGAAACGTACTCGAAAATGCGCCGGGCAAACAAGTACACCAACATTTATAGGTATCGTCTAATCGACGGAACGCGCTCTGACAGTCTAACCCTGTATTCCAAGGGTGTAGCCCATAGAAGCACTTTCCGAGCTTTGCCGTTATCATGGCAGTATTCGAGAAGTCGTCGAGATACGCGGCTGATACGCGATAGTATCATAATTTTTAAACCTCAGCCGGCAAGACCGTGAGCGCACACGTCGTCATGATATCGTCGTCAATAGCGCCGCACACGATACCGCGATCTCGAACCGTAAAAAAAACAAGATTAACAAAAAAAAAAAAACCACCTGCAACTATTTGAATTTTGAAATTTGCCTGTCGGCTGTCCGTCGAACGTATCGCAAACATGTTGTTACTAGGCGTACACGAATTCACTGTGGTTGGAAATTAGATCCTGTTTACAACCACGGTGTCAACTGAATATTATAGACCTATTTTAGTATGTAGATGGTATTTTTTTTCTTTTCGTTTTCGTCGACATCGAAACGTGAAACGCGACCTCGTTCGGGCGGCGGGCAGACTGGATTTTTTATAATATAGTTTTTCTCGCGATGTTTCACAACCGGTACGACGATTATTAATTGCCTTCATCAAAGATTTTAGCGTTTGAAAACGCTTAGGCCCCCAATGCATAACTGGTTTCGACTGAGTAGTTCATTCTCAGGCACATTTCGTTTCGATTTCATTCGCGTACGTTCTTCGACGTACGTTGGGGACATCTGAATTCTAAACGGCCAGCAATATAATAATTATATCAATTAGGTATTCGAGTTTTGGTCGCGAACAAGCGCCAATTCGACGGCTAATCAATAATCACTATACAGTTACTACAATAATCCAGTCTGTAGTAGTAGGTATACACGCTACAAGTCCAGATCCCCACCGACCAGCCTGCAGATACGACGGATATTGATGATAATCTGTTGTTGTAATTCGATTAACGTACATCGGAAACCATATTGTAACACAGATCATTGTATACCAATGAATTAATTATTCCGGATTCCGTGACAGCTAAGAAAAAAAATGTAAAACCCGAATCGATGGCGCGCGTCTTTGTCTCCGATTGTTTTGGTCAAACGCGGAAAATCCTTCAACTATAGTGTTTACTGTTTTTTTTTTTTTGTTCTCATATTCCTTCGCATATTATTATCGCGAAATTATCATAAATTAAATTGTTATTTTACGCGCGAAAAAACGACGACGGGAAGAAAACCGGATTTTTTATCGAAACGGGAAAACACCGCGATTCACGTTTGCAACCCTGAACCACATGTTGATTACGGGGCGCACGAGTGATAACCACAAATCTGTTGTTGTCCGGACTACCTTGTTTGTGTTGTTGACCGCCTCCGCCGCCCAAACTGGACACTCCCAGTTTCGTTGTCCTTTCGAGACCTCAGTACGCGTCTTGATGCACCAGCGATTTCTATGGCCAAGTCCAGGAACGGTCTGACGGCCGTCGGTCTGTCGGTTTTGGGAGCGTTTTTGGCCCTGCTGGCGTTCACCACGAAGAGCTGGGTGGTCACAGACGGCAAACTAGAACATCCGAAATTCGAACGAATCGGTCAGTATATTTATTATCATTATCTCACATGTTTGTGCGCGCTTGCGCCCCCTCTTCCTCCAGGTCACGCCCCTATTATAAGGGTTGCACGCACGATGATCACACACCACCACCACCACCACCGGGGTGGTGAACGGCATTTTGCGCGCGAATCATGTTTTTCCTGACAATACGCTGATGTTCAGTCTCGTAGTGTTCGCGCGTCCGTAAAGTCTGCCAGAGCGAAAAAATACAGAAAACAAAAGATGTCTTACCAACTCTGTGCAGCCAGACACACTACTCGAGTCTAGTCTTATGTGCTTTTCATTTCACACGCTTCGTTTCGGTATCCCTACTTTTTTGGCGAGATGCACTTGGCTAATTAATAATGGCTCAACACAACAATAATTATAATTTTTATGTATTACCACCGCGACAGTGTACCCATTTCGACCAGTTGAATGGCAAGGTCGCGACTGGGGGAGGGCTTAGGGATCTGGAACCCTCCAAAAATTTGGAAATACTGTCCAGAATCCCATAAAATAATTACATTTAATAAACAAAAAAGGAAGAAAGAAAGGTTTATCTTTTTGGATCCCCTCCGAAATTTGTTTTCAATTCCGGCTTTGATCTGAGGTCACCAATTCTGTCGTGGGAATATCTCACTACATTCCAAACACATTCTGAATTACTTCAACTTCAAACTGTTAAACTAATCATCTTTATTGTACACTTATTAGTCTACTTTACCCGAGTACCATATTTCTTATCAATAATATCCTTATATTTAATATAAAAATAGACCTGATGAATTATAATATCTCAAAACTATTATGATTTGTCTAATAATATTATTTACAATAAAGGACTATTCACAAGCAAGCTAGGAATAAACTACTAAGTTTAACTTGTTGGTCCTTACAAAATTTTGATCGTAATTTAGCAAAAAAAAAAAAAAAATTGGAAAATAACTACCTATTCTAACCTAATTAACTGGTCAGTTTTAAGACATCCCAAGACTAGATAAGTTAGTTAAAAGTCTTACAATTATTTTTGGCTATTTAAAATTTTATATACAATAATTTTTACAGTACTTTGGTAACAACCATTTTATTTAATAATAATAATATAAAAAAGGCAAATATTATTAAATAAATGTCAATAGCAACAAAATATAGGTAGTTGCATAATATCAGAGTTTTATTTAACTGGCAATTTATTAAATAAATGTCATTAAGTTCTTTGTTTATGTTTATTAATTATCATTATCAGGGCTCGTAAGTTCATGCATTTGCATATATTTTTTTTTGCAACATAGGAAAACATGCAAATTGAGATATAAATCCGTTTCATAACAATGGTACCTAATCAGAATGTGAAATTTAATAGTGAATATTTTCGCATATTTCAATATAAAATTGATATTTTTGAGCTTTAACACAATTATTATTATTTACAATATATTCAAGAAAATTGCTTTTCAGGATAAGTAAAAAAAAAATTTTAGACAAGTAAATTGGTTTACGGAAAAAATTTGTATAAAATACAATTTATTTTACAACATATAATTTTTTTTTTCCCCCACCCAAAAATTATGTCAAGTTAATAATAAAATGCATAAAATAAATTATTCCTAAAATATAACTTTTTTTACTATTTTTTTTTTCACTGCGCATAATATATGAACTGCATATTCTCAGATTTTTAGTGCTTATAAATACATATTACTGAACTTTTTAGTACAATATTGCATGCTTATTTATGCAATTTTAAGTGCTTAAACTTACGAGCTCTGATCACAATACAAAATTACTATTTACGTAAAGTAAAAAGCTATTTTTATATTTACAGGTCTATGGGTAGTTTGTTTCAAAGACTTTGAAGATTCTCATCATTGGTATGACACAAAATTCAGTAGCTGTTGGTGGGTGTTTGAAGAAGAATACTATATTATCTATGACATTTTATTTAAAGGTTTGTATGACTATAATTTTAAATTTTGTTTGATTTATTCAATTAATGTATAAAGTTCATTTAAATTTTATTTTACAGGATTTTACATAGCTACCCAGTTTTGGTTTTCTGCTTGCATTCTGTTAACAGTGTTCGGTTTATTCTATACTACTCTTTATATGTACCTAAATCGGTCATATGAACGTTATATACAAATTCTGTTTACAGCTGGAGCACTTTACGGGGCTGCTGGTAAAAATATTTGTGTTCGTGTTATAATAACACCATGTAATTAACATATTGTTTTCTGTGTAGCTGTATGTGGAACTATTGCTTTAATAATTTTCGGAATACATGGAGATAGTAGAGTCTGGATGCCACATTGGGAACACAATGACATTGGATGGAGTTATGGAGTCGCAGTTGCAGGAACTATTGCCCTTTATGTTAGTGCAGTATTGTACATAATAGAGGGACGAGTGCATAAAATTAAGCGTCAAAAAATGGCTGCTCAAAGGGCAAATTACGACTATGATATACATGATCTAAAACAATCATCTCACACTGATATATAACTTCAAATATTTCATTTTCAAACTATGTGTATGCTTTTATTTATTTATTTCTGATGAATTGATACACCTAACACCATTTAATCATAAACATGTTAGATACATGAACCTTTTATAAGACGCGCTTAGTATTTATATTAGGTTACAATGTTAATTTTCAAGTTACGGATTTCACCAAAATTAATTTATCATTTAGCCATTTTTTTTTTTTCAATTGGTGACTTATAAATAATTAAATGATTTTATTTTAATGTGCAATTTAAAAACTTCTGAATGTATAATTAATCTGAATCTCAACCAAAATTATTATATAAAAATGAGTTAATTCTCGATTTTTAATTACTTGTTTAATTAAGTTGAACGAAGGTTTTTGTAAAAAATTATAAAGTTTAGAAATATAATTGATTGTATATTTGTATTATTAAGTTACAATATCCGTCCAATTAAATTGTAAGTTAATTTTAGTAACTAAAGCTGCACATTCATCATAGCTAATTATACAACAATGATTTTTAATCTTTGTGTTTCTTTTAAAACACCTTAGCTATGTATTTTTAAGTATTACCACAGCTATTTTAAACTAAAAATTTTAGCTGAAAAAAGGTTGTGTTGTGTTGTTGCACAATTTATTTTTATAATATATTTATTCCTCACGTTAGATATTTTAAGTATTTTAAATGAAACCATATTATATTTAATGTGAGAAACATATTGTATTTTTTAAGTGAATTAATGCCGTCCATTTTTTTAATTTTATAAATTGTATGTTTATAATAAAATGTTTAATTGATGTTACACATTTTTGAGCTTGAATATAAAATGAAAATATTCTTAAATTAAATTTTTTTTACCATGTATAAAAATATGATTTTTTTAATTATAAGCTCTTCTTTATTATTAATTGTATTTCATGTGTAACTTAATTCAAATTGTATGAATAATTGTTTCATACTTGTATACCAAGCATACATATCATACATTTATTTATTGATTTAATGGATTTTTTTTTTATTCGAGACAAATGGCCTAAATTAAAATATTTGCACTATTTTCTAGAATATTCATAATATAATGTTATTTATGAGATTTTATTGTTTTTGATTTGAAGAACAAAAAACCTACCTGTCTAAATTCTTAATGAAATCATCAAAATATGACAATGCTTAAAAGAATGGTGTCGAGCCATAGACACATCAAGAACATATATTGAAAAGGAATATCAGATGATATTGATTCTCAAAAAAATACATGTTACGAGTAAATTGATATCTTTTCCCCCAATCCATAGGGGGTGGCTTACTGGCTTAAGGGGGCTTATCCTCCTAAATCCAAAGCTTTCCAGATTTCTTATAAATTGCCTAAAGTTAATTCCAATAGAGGGGGCTAAATACAACAAATAAATTTATTTGCCTCCCACAATTTTTATTCTGTGTCCGGCAATGCCAAAATCGGGTGTTGGTAATAGTAATAATATTATATAAACTAAAGAGCAACTATTAGAAAAGCAAATCTAATCCAGGGTGACTATATTTATTAATAAAAGAAAGTCTAAAACTGGACATTACAATTTGGCTTAAGTATAAAAAATATATACCTTAAATTTTTTTTAGTGATTTTAGATTCTGAGTGGAGCGAAGAAGTTAGTGTTTTTAAAATTAGGTTTTATTTCTTACTGAAACCGTTTTTTAGTACAGTAAAACTTATCTAAAACTTTTGACCAGCAATTTATTGAATCAGAATTTGGCTCTAGATGGTTCCTTAAAGGGGTTATTTTTTAAAATACTCAATAGTTTTTCAAAACGCAAGGGAAAACTACACTCAAAAATTGATAGAAAAAAAAAACAGTGAAATATGCCATAATCTGAATTTTTATAAAATTTATTTTAGTTCTTTAACATTACTTCAAAAAATATTGGAGCTAAGAACTTGAAACTACTAAATATAGTCAGCTGCATTATTGACAAAAAAATTAAAACATTAGACCTAAGTATAAAACTTTGACAAAATTGGAAATTTCTCTGTATTAATGAGTTATATTTCTTGATATTAAGATCTGATGAAGGCAAATCCGGTTTCAAAAAGTTGCAAATCAAAACTTTTTATTACTATACGAGAAAATATTCCTAGAAAAAAAAATTAACATCATTGTAAAAACACTGTCTAAGTTCTTCACTTTGTTCAGAATCTAAAATAAACATAGAAAAAATAGTTTATTTTTCAATAAACTTTATAGTAACACGAAGTCATTCTCTGGCTTCATGCTACAGATAAATTTTATTTGGACGTTAATTCGTAATAATGACGAAATATTTTGCACAGGTTAATTATTATTTTAATATTATAATTAATAATTTTTTTTTTTTTGGTGATATTTTGAACTTTAATTTTAGATTCTGAACAAAGTGAAGAAGCTAGTGTTTTAATGATGTTTTTTTTTTTATTTTTATTTCATTTTTTTTTCTGTGTACAACTTTTCGTATAGAAATACTTGTCCAAAAGTTTCGATCAATAACTTTTTGAAACCCGATTCGCCTCTAGATTGTACTTTAAAAAGGTCATTTTTTGAATT
>JAIPRM010007468.1:0-17161 GCA_025469315.1 Stegophylla sp. TES_Ste_2020 | reverse complement strand
AGGAGGAAATTAAGATACTGCACAGGGGGGGGGAATTCTGAGATGAATAAATAATGAGCATATTTTTTTTTTTTTTTTTGATAATTTTGTTAAAAAAATTAATTTTAAATCTGCTTCATTTATTTAATTAATATTTATATTTAATAATTTGTTATTATGTTTAATATTTATGAGTTAGTAGGTTAACTAGTATCTAATTTTTGTAAAATAATGAAAATAAAAATTCATTAGTTTTATAAATATACGTATACTTATATAGTTATTTTGTATAATTTATTTGTATGGTCAAAAAAAAAAAAAATATATCAAAATTATGTTTTAAGGGGTATATGAATTTTGAAAATATACAAGGGGGGAATAGAATAAAAAAGGTTGGGAACCAATGATATAGAGTTCGGTTTAATTTGATTGAAATATTGAATTCAGCAAACCATTTCATTTATATATATATATTTTGTTGTACATTTCAACGCGTATAAGCGTTTGAAAATCTTACAGTAATATGATTTTTAAGCACTTGTCCCCCCCCCCGCTCTGCAGTGATTAAAAGCGAACTTTTTGACTTTAGAAGGAACAATTTTAATTTTAATTCATTACTTGTATTGAAATATATTATACTCTTGATCTAGAGGCCTTAAACAATTGACTTTATTAAAATATCATTATAATTTGCACTTAATAAGACAACAAATATTTTTTAGAGTCTCTTGGAGGTTGTTTTTTTTTTATTTACATAAAACTAAATATACAGGTATATACCCAGGGATGGGCAAGTTACTCGATTATTTGTATCGTGTTACGATTTAAAGTAATCGTAACTCAGTTACCTAAAATTAAAGTTACTAATTTTTTTTCATTATGTTCATTCTTCAATATAAATCTTTGTGAAAAATATACGTACATTTATTAATTGAAAATTAATTGTTGTAAGTAATTATATATTTTATTACTAAATACAATTAATGGTTAAAAAAATAATGGTTTTAATATTTAAAAATATATATATAAATCTAAATTGTTTAATATAATAAATGTAAATAGTCATTATTTTATTAATGCTTTTCGGAATAGTAGGTATTTATTTTATTTGAATAATTGCTTGAGGTAATCTAGATAAAACTCGAAACATAGATAAATCTATATTTCTTTTGTAAAAGTAAATTTTTACCAGAAACTTTTTATAAACGTGACTTTGGATACAATTTTCCTTACTTAAAGTTGCAGTTAAAAAATTAACAAGTTACTAATAAATAAAAGTTACTTAAAATTATGTAACTGGCTACAAGTTACAGATGTAAATCTATCACCAACTTTTATACATATAAACTGATAACTGCCCAACCCTGTATATAGTTTAATATGTTACTTCAATTATCCCCCCCCCCCCGAACCCCTCTAACTGAATTATTGATATTTTTTCAAACCAAAGTACCTAAATAATCAATTAGAAAATATGGTTGTCTGTCTGCAGTATGTTTGATAAAAGGATTCAAAACACTTCTAAGTGAAACAAAAATTATACTGGTTTTTTTTTTTTTTTTTTTAAACAGACTTAACAATTAAAATTTTGAGAATGAAAGAATGAATGGGAATGGGAATGGAAGACCAGGAGACCCAAACGAGGACTATATTCGATGTAGAGAACATATAATTTGAGATAGAATTCCTACGTAAATACTAATACAGAAAAAGTTTATTTTTACTTAGTAACATTTGATCTCATAGTAACAGCATTAAGAACTAAATCTAAAAAAATATTCATCTAAATTACCTCCAGAAGTAATCTATTTATTGAAAAAACGATATCAGTTAGTAGCACTAGCGAAAGTGATTTCGAAAGTCGTTTTTTTTACCCGTTTATAATAAAAATAATTCAGAAAAAGAGACGTTTTTTAATTTCTACAGAGTGCAAATCTATTTATACATGTATATGATTTTTAAAAATATGTGTTTACTTTTATTGTGTAGTTGTTATTAATGTTTTGTTTTTCTCAATAGTAATAAGTGTATAGTATTATTAGTATTAAATGATGTATTTTTTTTTTTTAGTTTTTTCTTTATTGAAACTTTGTAACAGTTAACAATTAATCCCAACCATTATTAAATCCTGTTAAAATAAAATGTATTATGTGTGAACTGTATATATATACCTAAATATTTATTATATAATTAATTAATTTTGTTGTTTTTTTGGTCATATTATTGATTTTCGATAGCTAGAACTCGTATTCAAAAAATAAGCAAAAAATAAGCGTCCTTTAAACTCCAACATTTACAACTGGCGATAATGCATAGCAGCACAATGCGCAATAATAATAACAATAATAATGATTCAGTGGAAAATTATACTTTAAATTCTTGTTTTACCTAAAACTAATGTGCAATGTGTAATGATATAATTAATTATATTGACTTCTGCAAAATAAATAATATTATACACTATAAAAAATAATGGATAATAATATGTTTGTTGATGATAGAGTGAAAAAAATACACATCATTATTTAAAATATTTATTGTCAGGGCAGCGAAATCATTGCATCAAAACGTGTTGAAAATATCTTTTAAATATGTTAAAACTGCTTTGGAAAAGTCATTTCATTGCATAACAAAATATATTTTTTACGTTTTCGAATAGGTAATATTTATTCGCATATCTATTCGCATTTCATCGGGAACAGGAATTCTCACATCTGGAGAAATTCATTCGTTTGTCACGCTTTAGAAAAATCAAAATTAATAGATGTGTAAAAATGCTGAATTTGTATTTTGTTTTATATATATATGGATAATAACATATATTAATTCATAAAATTATATGAAAATAATTATTTCATCAGAATAAAAAAATTTGACTCAGTAAGTAGTAAAATTTATAAGTTACTAAAAAAATTAAAAATAAAGATCCAAATACAATAACTTCGCTGTCCTATGTATTATAATATATACGGTAATAGACAATATTGGTTGTGATTTCTTGATGTGAGATTGATCTTCTGTCAGTGTAAAACTGATTACGCGTTACCAAGAGTGGCGCAACTAGCGGGGGAGGGGGGAGGATGGAGGATGTCAATCATTACTCTAACAACAGCGCATTTCCATTGTTGGTTACAAATATTTGTAATCAATAGATTTTTGATCGAAAATATGAAAAATTGTCAGACGAGTGACACTTAGTCACTACATAGGGTAGGACGATATCGAATTCTGACGAAGAACTTGAAAGTAATTTCATTGTTAAATTTAGAAAAATGGTTACAAGTGTCATTTCGGCAAATCTACCGTCGATTTTTTGGTGTCATATGCTGTATATTTTGAACGAAGTAATCAATAAAATATTTGGAATTTTGTCATCCCTAAACAATGTTTTCAATTAGAATAAGTTTTGTGCTTGTCAAATTAGTATGCACTCGCTATATTCGGTGTTTGAGTTATAATTTCCAAATTTAGTTGATGGAAAAATTACACTGAGTTTAGAATTGAATAAAATTAACAAGCTTTTTTCACTTGTCTTAAGGTTTTAAAAACTAGAAAATTATTAATGTTTGTTCAAAATTTAGTGCTACTGGTGAGCTCCAGTGTAGGATAGCGTCGTAGATAAATAAAAGTAACTTTCGAAAATAAAACTGTCGATGAACTAGATCTAACAAGTCAAATTATCAAAAAAAAAACTTAGTGTATCAAAAATTGCATTTTTATGCCATAATTTATAATGATTAATTAATTAAATGAGGTAATTAAGTAACACAACTGTAAAATAACAGAATTAAATCACAATTTAAGAAATATTACAAATGAGTTATTTTTTGTCGATAACATTTTTTTTGTAAAAATAGCATAGGACACTTGTACCGAAAAATAATTCAGAATAAAGTTTGTTGTAATCTGTGTTTGATACATGATCATATAAAAAAGCTGAACATACTTCGCATCATGGGTATTTTTTGTTCTTTGGATGAGATGCTATTAGTGGGTTTATTATATTTTAAAGAAACTATATTATTATATTCAATAAGCCAATTCTGAACAGAACTCCAGTTTATTCAAGACAAATTTACTTAAAAATTATAAAGTTTTTCATTTCAAAAAAAAAAAAAATTATTTTTTACATAACTAGTTTTATATTTCACTACAGTAGGGGAAAAAATCATGAAAAATTTGATGAGTAAAATATGCTGAAAAAAAATTTCAAACATTTTCTGGTACGAAAACATTTCTATTGTCTATCTGTAATGTAATCAAATTTTCATAAAATTTGGAATAAAAAAGTATAGTTTCAGAGTGATTTTGGGTAGTTTTTTTCCAAATTTTGAGAACTATTAAGAATTTCAAAAAATTACCTCTAAAAAGTAAAATATCTAAATGCGAGTTGTAATTCAAAAAGTTGCTGATCGAAACTTTTGATACAAAACGTATTTCCATACGAAAAAGTGTTTACAGAAAAAAAAAATGAAAAAAGAATAACATCATTGTAAAAACACTAACTTCTTCGCTACACTCAGAATCTAAAAATAATTACATTAAAAAAAAAAATGTTGAAAAACAAATTTCTAATCTCGAAAATTATCAAGGAATTTTCAGTTTTTTCAGATTCAGTAATTCACCTTATTTTCCGGTTCGGATTTATTCAATCCAAAATTTTGTTATGTTAATTAACAGGGTACGATTACAAATGATACTCAGGGCTCGGTCGGTCTAGTTGCGCCACTGGTTAACAAGTGTCATTATTAGAGCAAGGACTCATACATTTGCATATTTTTTCTGGTTAACTTTATCGTATGCTTGTTAAGTACAAAATACATTTCATAACGTTTATGATGAAATACTCAAAGTTTTTAGTGTATATTTTTGCATATTTGGACGTTTTTTGGTTTAAGGGGCATATTTTTTGAGCTTTTAGTGCATATTTTGACGGTTTATCGAAAATCAAGCGCTTTGGTGAATATTTTTCACGAGTCAAGGTCAACAATATTCGTTTTAAACTTGGAAAAAAGACGAAAAAGATAAATCTTATCTTGAAATAATAATAATGGGCAGTATTTATTTGGTCTATTTTTATATTTTTATTTAACGAATAGTATAAAAACGATAGTATCAAGTATTTATAGTCAGCGGGTACTGGGTAGATTAGTGATGGGATCGAACATTAAAAAAAGATTCCAAATCAATTTAATAAAACAAAATATCTAGTTAAAACTTATACATGGAATAATAATAAAATTAAATTTTTTTAAAGGAATATTTTTAATTTTTTGATGCATAAGTACATATTTTTAAATACGCATATTTGATGATTTTTTAGTGCGTGAAAGTCCTTGCTCTAGTCATTATCATGCCGTATAACAATCACAACTAAACACAAACACACGCACACAGTAACGAATTCGTTTTTAAACAATATACAATACGAGAAACGATTCAATCGAACGACTGATTTCGAGAACGTAAACATAATACATAATATATATCGAAATACGTGAAACGTATAAAATCTATTTACAATTTTAGTGACCATATAATATGTTATATATATATATATATACATAGGACATGGACGCGACAAAGACTCTCGAGTGTAAGTTGTCGCATAGAAACGATAATAATAATAATAATAATAATAATAATAATATTAATAATGATGTCTAAGTTTTTTTTTTTTCGGATAAAGGACGCTCATATTATAATATTATTATAATAGTATCTGGCACAAACGTGTATAAGTCAAACCTTTATCGAACACCGTTGTTTATAATATTTAGTATTTTTCCATTTCAGGCACATTTTGAATACTGAACATAATAAACTGAAACCAATCCCATTGGGTATTTTATATTACACACAAATGTCAACAAAATCATATTTTCGTTGTTTATGTCATATTTCCAATCACTACGAAATTCAACATAAAAAAAAAAAAAAAGAAAAGAAAATCGTATTTGCTCACGTTAACAATTTAAGTGACTTTTGAATCGGTTTACGAGTAGTGTCTTCGGCAATGGTAAATATAAATTTTGATTCCGCGAGACTTGTGACCTGAAATGTGTCTGATATGTAATATATGTGTTTGTAGTACACTACTACTTTGGCTGACAAGCATTCGACAGTAATTAATAGGTAAGTAGTTGTTAAAAATTCTAAAGCGTGACATAAATTTTACGTGTAAACACGGTCGTTAATTCAGGGTTGGGATTTTATAGCATTTTTGCAAATGAGATGCTTAAAAAAATAGCAGAGTAAGCTAAAAATGTGTGTTTTATGGAACAGAAAACTCAAATAAAAAATTTTATTTTGCTTTTCTTTTTTGCGTATTTTGCGATATTTCAGTTTTTACTGTTTTTTTTTTTTTGGATTTTTACCTAGTTTTGAGTCAAAATCGGTCATATTTTATATTTTAGTAATCGTGTTTTTAGATTTTTGTCAATTGAATTATCAAGTAAATTGTAAATGTATTTTGATTAAGTAAATAGACCGATTACGCTGATAGATTGATGCAACCCATACCTTTTACAAAAAAAAAAAAAATAGTGGTTTGTCCAAATTTAAATGTGCTTCAAATTCTTTGGAGGATGAAAAAAATTGAATTACTTGATGAACTTAAAAATGTAGCAATATTGTACATTTAAAAAATGCGCACCATTTGTAACAGACGTAGACGTAGAACGCTCATTTTCGACGTAAAAAAACTGCCGTAAGTTCAAATTCGAAAATCTGACCAAACATTTATATTAATTCAATGTAACACTCTGAAGGGTGAACAATTTGAATAGCTTATTTTTATTTAAAATTTTTAAAGATATAAATTGAGTAATTTATTTTTACAGCCCTTCAGGATTTTGATCAGAGTGACTCAATGATTTCAAAACTCAAGTAACTAATTTTAATAATTAGCAAGTTATTAAAAAGTTATTAATTAATAAATTTCCTTTTTGCATATTTTTAGCGCATATTTATGCAATTTTAAGTGCTATGAAATCCCAACCCTGGTCGTTATTAACCAATAATTATAATAACAAATTCGAACGTTAAACGCGAGTGTACAATATGTGTATATATTTCGTTCGTTTCTAATAATAGTATTTCCTTTGACGCGTAATACAGCTCTACCGAGAAAGCAACAAGACAACGATGACGTATCGAAAGGGTAATTAACCGAGATAACTAATTGGTCTATTATTAACACGGTATATAATTATTATAATATGTTGTTTATATCACCTAAATGAGCGCCTTGATTAGTTTACGATTTTGACTTAATGAGATAACCATGCAAAAGTTGTATTTTAGGGGGATTCAAACTCTCTCAGTAATAATTATAAAAAAACGAATAAATAATAATTATATTATAATTTTGTACACATAACTTCAGAAGTGCAGTGTTGTTTCTGTGGAGCAAATGATAAAAAATGTTTCTTTGTTAGTTATTACAAAGGCCAGGATTTATATGCTTTGGCATATTTTTTTTTCTGGTTACTGATTTCGTTTGCAATGTCCACGATTCACATCATGTTGAATTGAATGCATATTAATAATTATCTTGCATATTTTTCCACTATAAACTCGTAAAATGAATGTTTTATGGCAGTGATCTTAGCAGTGATGAATGATTAAAGCAGAAAATAATATTATACTCGTATTATTTATTCAAAAAATAAACAGAAGCGTTTAAAATTTATCAAATATTTGGATATAGTCATTTAATTTTTATATTGTCTATATCGTCATATACTTGTACAAATGGGGAATAGATCATTTACAATTAAAAATCACTAATTATTATGACCCATGCCTTGACGTAGACGAACGTTAGTTATTAGGCATTGTGAGTGCGTTGCATGTGATTTGTGAATCGAATTCATTTTGAATTTGTCATTTGAAATGACAAAAATACTAAGTTCCAGTGAAAAACTTCTGAAGTATCTCAAAGAATTTTCTGATACAATTAGTCTCTCGACATTGAAAATACCTCAAGATAAAGTAACAAACATTCGTAAAAGAAGCATTCGATGATCACAAAACTCATTATACTTAAATTTTATAATTTTTAAAAATTGTATTTCGAGTTTCATATTTTATTCTAAATTTATAACGTAATTTTACATATTTTGAATAAACCAAATGCATATTTTAACTTTTTTTCATTGCATATAAATCCTAGCCCTAAATTTATTACTATTCAATAATAAAAAAATAAATTATGATATAAATATTGACTCGTAAAATTGAAATTGTGTTTTAATTTAATGAACATTATGTTTTTACAAATTATTTGCATTTTTATTTGATTACATTGGGATTGTCTTTGGTACTAATGAATTTACAAAATAAAAAATAATGAATACATAATTTAAAATATATAATATTGAAAATCGATTTTTAAAAAGAATAATAAAATAATATAATGGTGCTCGTGAAAAAATTATATTCATATTTCTTCAAACGAGTACTTCTAACGAGTGCAATTACAAAAAATATCTAAAATATCGCCGAAATATATTTTTGTGTACACAACTGATTTACTACACTGAATAAGTAGAGCTCGAATTTTTATGCAAATCGAAATTCGACCAGAAAAACAACACTATTTCATTTCGAACGGTGACGGTGAGAAAATCAACACGCTCTAAAATATTGCATTTCTTAGCACTCACATATATACACACACACACACACACACACACAGTTCGTTATCGTCGTTTCTGCTTCATCTCCTTTTATTTGTATGAACGTTTTTATTTGAGAAAATCGGGTATTTCGTTAGTGTGATTTTACTTGTCTTAACGGCAGCGACATATATGGGTATTTTTTTTATGTACACAACTCCATTCGAAAATAATCCCTTTTCAATAATATGAATTTCCACCTATAATACTATGCATATATGCAAAATATTATTATTGGTACAACAAAATAAAAAGTATCAATTTAAATGATACATACTTTAACTGTGATATTATGATAATTTAATTTGACCAGATGAAAAAATTAAAATTTTTCATTGATTTTAAATATTTTCACGTATTTCGGCATTATCAAAATTATTTTGTATTATATTCTTATATATTATTTCAATCATAAAAACATATTTTTCTCGTATTCTGACGTTTGGATTAGGCCAATAGTACAATAGGTGTGGATTTTAATGCAAATTTTATTTTTTTTTTTCTGAAAACATTGAAACGCTGCTTTCAGAGCACAAAATTAACATATCATTGAAAAATGTTAACAATTACTTTGAATTTTTTAACCCTCTTAGCATTTGTACACATTTTTAGAGAATTTTTATGTTTTAAACGCATATTTGTTTATTTTTTACAAGATAAATCATTTTAGATCAAAAATGAAAAAGTTTTAAAAATTATTCATTTTGTTTCAGCATATTTATATTTTGTGTGCTTTACGTTTTTAATGACATATACGGCAGTGAAGAAATTATTGTAAACCGTGACTACTAATCAAGATCATTGTTGAAACGGTGAAGTAATATATTAACTTTATTATTGATAATAAATTGGTTTGAAACGACAAAAAACTTATTATCAATAAAACGATGCGAGGAAATGTGACAATATGTATTGTGTTGTATATTATTGAATAACAGAAAAATATGCTGAATTATTTTCAAACTAAAAAGAAGTTCTGAAAATCATTTTATTATGAAAAACTAAGATTATAATATGATATACCATATTATTATAGGTAATTGCTGACAAAAATGTATTTTAATTTTTTATATCATATTTTGAAGAGCATTTAAATAGTATTTTTAGGGGATTTTTCTTATTTTTTAGCGCATAAAAATCCGCAACAACCTAATAATTATTGTGTTAACGGATTCTCAGGTACAAAGGATACGTGTCAACGATAGCGTCTTATCAGATCAGGTCCATAGCTGCTGTGCGGACGTCAAGAGCATTGACCCCTCATAAAATCCCAGTCGACCGTAAAAGATAAAAGTCGAGTGTGTGTTTTCATCATGACTCGAAGCTTGGTTATTTCAACGGACTTTGGATCAATGTTTCCCGGTAGCGGCTACTTTTGTATGCGCCCTATTCCCCTTCCTCTTGAATTTGGTCCACCCCACCAGATAAAATTGATCTGGCTACGAGCCTGTATCCGGATTATTATGCATGAATTTCATTACCAATTCAAAGAATTCAAAAGGAGACGTCAGTTTTAGATCTAAAATAATGAGTTTTAGATCACAGAGTGTATGGTACGAAATTTAAAGTGTACAATAATTGAAATTTTGAAAGTTTAGTATTTACTCAGTAACCGCTAAATATACACGGTCGACTTTTACACAAAATCAAATGGTATGAATATAATATTATTTCATATTTTTTTATTTCTTCTGATTTCTTGAAATTTTCAACGAATGCGTTTGGGGTAATTTTAGTGGGTAGTAAAAGACTTAATAATATTCGGTGACACTGGTTTAGTGTAGGGTGACCATACGTCCTGTTTTATACAGGATTGTCTTTTATTTCGGCTCTATGTCCTGTTGTCCTGACAAACTTCTCTCAGGACGCTTTTTGTCCCGTATTAATCCCGTTTTTTGATTTACTTTTGATTTCAAATTTTTGAAATGAAATTATCGAATAAAATAATGTAAGAATCTAGAAATTTTTTGGATGCCATTAGATCAATAATGATAATCGTAAAATGAATTAACAAGTTTTTTTTAGAGAGTAAAAAGTATATACAATATGCACACGAATAAAGGATTGGAATACATTTTAAAAAGTATCAATTTAGTTTCATTATGCTATTTTATGATTTTCAAAATAATGTTTTATGTGTTTAAATTTAATCTATAATAGATACCAAATTTATAAATTATACTTATGTCACGATTCAAAAACATAAATGTATACTTATTTATTTAAAAATATTATTAAAAATATTTTTATCTTGTATTTTATTTTGTTAAATACGGTTACCCTAGTTTAGTGGGATTTCTTTACTGATTTCTGATGTGTTACAATATTTATCAAATAATAATATTGTTCACGCGATAATCTTTAATTCACTTAGACTAGACGTTACCGTGATCTGAATATTACATTACAACATTATTATGGTTTCGAATTATTTTGATTTGATAAATAAATCATATTTTGACAGTTACATTAAAATCCGAGCCCTAATCTTTCAGTTGGAGATTCTATGGTCATCGGTGTAATGATAACTATTATTATCGATGCGTTCAACTCGATGACGATTTATAATACGTGAGGCGATAATATTTTATATGAAAAGAAAAAAAAAATTTACAAAGAAAATAAGTCACTGTTAAACCAAAGTATATTTTGAATAATATTTTTCATTTCAAACGCATAATAATAATATTATAATATAGTAACAAGACGTTATTACTCACCAATATGCGCGCACATTCATCGTTATCGTGAATGGCGGCCAGATGAAGTGCTGTTCTGCCATGTTTTCCACCTTGGCCGGTATCGATGCGGTCTTTGAATTTGCACATCACTTGTAAAACGGCTACACGGTTCAGTTCGACCGCCAAATGTAGAGCCGCTTGCTTTTTATCATTCAAAGCACTCGGGTCTGCGCCACTATTTCAAACAAGTACACAAAACACATTATTACACAAAATGTTTTCAGAATAATAATATATTGGTCTCCAGCGAACAATATAGAAAGTCGCGTTCTAATTAAAATAATAATAATTATTATTATTTTCTCATTATAAGTGTACGAATCTGAACATTAGGTGATTACATAAGAAGCGGGACAAAATAAAAAAGTACAAATAAAGTAGTCGTTTGGTTGTAATTTTATTATTATTCATAAATTGATTTTTAACATCTGAATAAAACTCTATATACATTTTACACAATTAATTAATTTTGTAAGAGTTGTTTAATTATGTAATTTACATAGGAACAATACCAGTTGCGTTATTTAAGTTTTTAATAGTGGCGAGGGGGGGGGGCAAAAATTTGGTTAAGTTTACTAAGAAAAAAAAAACACTATCCGTCAACTAATTTCCTCTAAAAACGTTCTATCTCTATATAGTAATATTGAATCGTTTATTTCAGAAACCCCCCAAACGCCAAAAATAAAATTTTGCATGTGAAAATTCAAAAATATTTTTTCCCACTTCCTTAGTAAGCTATTTAGCTAAAATTACACTAATATTTGAAAGAGTAAGTACTTTTGGAAATTTTTGGGAGTTTTAAAAAATGAAAAAAAGCCGTATATACTTTGCACGATGGGTGTTCTTCGCATGATGGATGGGATTCTCTTGACGGGTGTATTAAATTTTAAAGAAACGATAAATCATTTCTTCAATAAAACTTTTCTGAACAAAGGAAGTTAATAATATAAAAAATAAATGAGAAAAAAAATGTTAGAAAAATGTCCAAAATTTTCTTGCGCTAAAATCTTTCTAATATTATTTTCTATCTATGTTTAAATTTTCATATAGTTCAGATCAAAAAATGATGGTTTCCAAGTCGTTTTTGTCAAATTTTGGGTAGTTTTTTTCAGAAAAAAAATTGAAAAATTGAGAAATTCAAAAAATGACCTCTTTAAAGTACAATCTAGAGGCAAACCCGGTTTCAAAAAGTTACTGATCGAAACTTTTGGACAAGTATTTCCATACGAAAAGTTGTACACAGAAATAAAAATAAACATCATTATAAAAACACTAGCTTCTCCACTTCGTTCAGAATCTAAAGTATTAAATATCTTGGGTTTTTTTGGAAAATCGAATTGTTTTCAGAAAATATTTTACTGTGCAAGTCAATACTAGCGTCGGAATGAAATAATAAACAATGTTATTATTGTAGTAACATGCCTATAAATTTCACAAACGAAATAAAAGCGATGGCAGCGTGCCAATGCGAATAGTAGTAGTAACAGATCATAGACATAGTTTTATGAACTAACTGCTTTCGGATGAACATTTACGTAAGAGAAACGTCTGGAATTCCTCTATTTTGTTCCCATATTAAAGGAGATATTGGTGCACTATTTGTATTACGCACACGTGACGTAATTTCACACAGAACGGCCTAAAAACAATTCCCTAACTATTTTAGAGTAAAATCACCGATTAATTTTCCCTTCAAAGGTAGACACAATACACTTGATTGAAAATCAACGGATCGAGAAGAAGGATTCATTTTAAAAACCATTTCAAAACCCTTAGAACGCAATTTAGGATGTTTCGAGTACACTACTCTTGGACACCTCTAGAACAAATAAGCTCATACTCTGGAATTAAATTTATCTTATAGGCTGACTAAAGTGAAAAAAAAAATGATGGCCAATCAAAATTTTTACAAGTCTCAAATTTGAAGGAGTAAACAAAATAATAAAATGTCTCGAAGCGGGCAAATACATTGTCTAGTTGAATATTTAACCAAATCGTCCTAGTTTAGCTTCCTAAAGCAATAGTATAGATAAAAAAAAAAATGATATTTGAAAGCTTTAAATATCCTTACAGGACCTCTACGCGGTGATAGGAGGACGAAATTTTGAATATAAGTTATGTTGGAGCCAAGGATGAGACTTTTGGGTGTTTCAGTACTAAAATTCCATCTTCACTATTGTTACACTGAAATGTCATTTTAGATTCTGAACGAGTGAAGAAGCTAGTGTTTTTTTGGTAGAATTAAAATAAAATAAGCTTCTTCACTTCGTTCAGAATCTAAAAGCAGGACATACTTCGCACGATGGGTGGGATTCTCTTGACGGGTGTATTGAATTTTAAAGAAACAATAAATCATTTCTTCAATAAAACGATTCTAAACGATGGAAGTTAATAATATAAAAAATAAATAAAAAAAAAAAAATGTTAAAAAAATTTCCAAAATTTTTTTAGACATTTTCAAAATTTTCTTGCGCCAAAATATTTCTCATATTATTGTCTATCTATGTATAAATTTTCATATTTTATGGTTTCCGAGTCGTTTTTGTCAAATTTTAGGTAATTTTTTTCAAAAAAAAAAATTGAAGAATTGAGAAATTCAAAAAATGACCTCTCTAAAGTACAATCTAAAGGAAAATCCTGTTTCAAAAAGTTACTTATCGAAACTGTTGGACAAGTATTTCCATACGAAAAGTTGAACACAGAAAAAATAAAAATAAACATCATTGTAAAAACACTAGCTTCTTCACTTCGTTCAGAAACTAACATCTATAAATTATAACGAAACGTTGTTATTTTTTAGTGCAATTTTTAATATTTTAAATGCAATTTTCGGTATTTTTTAGTGGAATACTGCAATGAATTTAATAAGTTTTTTATTACTACAACATCCGAGCCCTACTGATTAGAAGATTAGAATCAAACATTTATGTCGACAAACTAAACATCCATCACTTCCAATATTTTTGAACTCGAATGGTTCGAACGAACTCGTATATGTTATCTAATTATTTTATAATTTGCCATTTACAATATCAATCAATTAGAAAAAAATACTCTTTACAAGCAACTCACTACAATATAAAACATTCTTATCGCCTAGCTATACGTGATTGTTCACATGTCGACTGTGTAATAATGAAAAATATTTATTTCACGATTTCATTAAAACAACCTGTTATTGGTTTATAAATTTAATACAATATTTATACATTTATATGTTATTATTATTATTTATCTAAAATTTGCATCTGTAATGTTTTAATTAAATTCCAAGTGTTCAGGTGAATAGAATATTATTTTAAAATCGAGCAAAATTTCCGTTGCGCGCTCGCACTATCGTTGAACCGAATTATTTGCTTTAGGAATGTTAATTATATATTAACAAAGGCTACAAAGCTGTTGCACACTTCAATGGAAAATCTCGAAGTTTCTGTCAAAACCCCCTTTCCACCGAACTTTTCTATCCACACGTTAATAATATTTTGTATTTACTATGCGGAAAATGCGTGCACGCGACTACTAATCATACTCGCGAAGAATTTTTATACACTACTTGCAAAATCGAAAGAATTCGGTGTGTAGTACGACAGAAAAATTTTACTACCAAATATTCAAGTATAAAACAATTGCCAGTTTACTTAACATTATGACATTATACTTAACGTTAAACAGGAGCTTTAAATTTTGAAACACGGCAAAAAATTGTCAATCTCATGAATTATTCTCACGGATTATTATTCTGTTAATGAATTGCTTAACCAATGGCAGATTTAGCTTCAGGCAAAGTATGCAGTCACCTAGGGCGGAAAATTTTCGGAAGTGACAATTTCGTGTTAAAATTATATTTTAATCGACTTCAAAATAATAATTGTAGTCATACATTTTTATATTCCAAAAATATTTTTTATTTTAAAAACGTTTACCAAAGTGTTGGTTATTTTATTAAATGTTACTGATGTTGGTGTAACTACAATATAATAATATAATAGTAATAAAACAATATAATGAGAATTTTAGTCGTTTTTAAATATTTACTCTAGGAAATGTAGGGATGGCTAAATGGGAAAATTCGGTTTATTAAGTTTATTTGACTATTTTCACCATTTTATACTAAAAATAACTTTAAAGTACCTATATCGGTTATTTTAGCACTACAGGATTGTTAAATACTTAATTTTAATTTTGAAGAATATTTTAAATTTATTAATAATTTTTTTATTCAATTTTATTATACATTTTCGATTTTGACACTGGTATTGGTATCCTATTTTCACAAATAGAACGATTATTAAACTTAAAAATTGATTATTAGTCAAAAAAAAATTTTCTCTTCGAAATTCATGTCTTACACATGAATGGTAGAAAAGCTTTTTCGGACGTTAAAAAAAAAACAGTTTCCTATCGGCGGCAATAGAGTAAATCCGTCTCTGTGCTTAACATACTCTACTTCGACATAAAATTGACAATGAATCGTTTTATTGAAGAAACGACAAATAGTTTCTTTAAAATTCATAATTTCCTTCTTGGCTTGAAATTTAGATTCTGAGAAGAGCGAACAGTGTTTTCACAATGATGTTTATTTTTATTTATTTTTTTTTATGTGTTTATGTTTTCGTAATAAATACTTGTCTAAAAGTAATTTAGGAAAAACATCTCAAAATTTGACATAAAAGGCTCGGAATCTATATTTTTTTAATCCAAAATTTATTTTAAAATTTAAGTATAAATGGACAATAATATGAGAAATATTTTAGCGCAAGAAAATTTTGAAAATCCGAAAAAAATTTGGAATTTTTTTTTCTCCTCAATTTTTTTTTTAACTTTTCTCAGTTAAATGTAAAAATTTAAAACTAGCAAAGTAAATATATATATATATTTTGTTATGACAAAATTTATAATTTTTATTAAAATTGTCTCGAATAAACTGAAGCTCCACTCAGAATTGTTTTATAAAAGAAATAATTTATCGTTTCTTTAAAATTCAATATTTCCACAAAAGTATCCCTCTCGAAGAGCAAAGAATACCCAAGATGCGAAGTAGGTATGTCCTTTTTTTGCAATTTATTTATTTTTTGACTATATTTTCTACTCGATTTAGATTCGAGAAAATAAAAATTTTCTATTTAAATAGATCAACTAGATCACATTTTCTATCAGAAAATATGCTTCACTCAGATTTATTCGAAAAAAATTATAAGAGAAAAAACATTTTAGGTAAAAGTATTTCTCTTCGTTTAGATTCTACAATAATTCATGTCATTCATCAATACGGTATTTTTTTATAATAAATTCAAATTATGAGTTCTACATTTTGTCCGAAATACTTTTCATAATGCGCCGATTCTAGTATTTCAGTTTTTTCTTTCTTGCTTATTTTTGTATATTTCAATAAAAATGCACGTAAATAGTATATTTCTAGGTATAATTGCACAACATTGCGTCATCTACAATATTCATTAAAATAGTTAGATTTCAGTTAAAGTATTGCATTTCATTCTCAATATCTATTTTTGGTAAATAGATTATTTAACTTTGTAGTTGTGATATTAAACCCCCCCTCCAATACGTTTGTATTAATTACTTAATATATAGTTTGTAACATTAAATGTAAACTCATTATTCAAAAGTGTGTTCTTCGCTCGTCGGGGTGTTCTTTGCACGTCGGGTGGGATTCTCTTGACGGGTGTATTGAATTTTAAAGAAACGATAAATCATTTCTTCAATAAAACGATTGTGTACGATAAAAGTTAATAATATAAA
>JAIPRM010007467.1:0-17162 GCA_025469315.1 Stegophylla sp. TES_Ste_2020 | reverse complement strand
TGAAGAATTGAGAAATTCAAAAAATGACCTCTCTAAAGTACAATCTAGAGGCAAATCCGGTTTCAAAAAGTTATTGATCGAAACTTTTGGACAAGTATTTCCATGCGAAAAGTTGTACACAGAAAAAAAAAATAAAAAAAATAAAAATAAACATCATTGAGCTTCTTCACTTCGCTCAGAATCTAAAAAATACGTTTGGGCACCGAACATAAATCGTTCTACCATCTCGTCATTGATGTTTTACTGACACAATATATTAAACCATCAATAACAAACTGTTTAATATTATGTAACAATTGGATTTAATCGTGTGTGTGTGTGTGTGTGTGTGTGTGAATAATAAATGCTTGTGAATAAACGTTTTTCTTCATTCTCTCTCTCTTTCGCTCTCTGTGTGTGTGTGTGTGTTCCGAACGGAATTCCATTATATACAAGTTATTTCTGTTTCGGTTCGGTTTTTTCGGTCGCGGTGGCGACACAGACGAGGGATGAGTTTTTCCCTGTCCCGGGCGCCACCGGCCGCGCCGAATCGATACAGCGAAAGTGCATATATCCCGCGCGAAACCCGCCGCCGCGCGGTCGAATCACCTCCCCGGCGGCGCGGCAGCGATTAAACGCGCGGGAAAACCGGCGGCGGCGGCGACGGGGAGGGTAATAGGGTAATTGCGCCCACTTCCAGCGTGTTTTTTTTTTTTTTTTTTTTAATAAACGTTAAATATTCTACCGAACCCGAGTTACTTTTACTCGGGGTACCGAATCGCGCGGTTTGCGGTGGTGTAGTCCGAGCGGGAAGTCGCCCCTCCAAATTTTCAACGGGTATATATATATATATTAATTTTTAGCCTAATAATAACAAAATATGCTCTTGAAGAGTAATCAAGCACTTGTGTAAATGAAATAATGTCATGACACGAACACGGTGTCGTTGTTGTTGAAGAAGAAAACGCTGATGTATATTACGATTCTGACACAGTAGTGGTGCGAATAAATCAACGGCCAATTCTCGGAGAAAAGACCAACTTTCAAACTAATATAAGCTCACGCGGTTTAAGCAGTGCACTGCCTGATTTGTTTGTCGCTCACAAAATAATAATATACAATCGAATCGTAATAAAACTTCTGTGTGTTCGTTTTTCCGAAAGTCGCGATCGTTGAAACTCGGTTACGTTCCACTGTGCGGCGAATTCTCGCTTGGAAAGTTCACGTTTACTTTCGCGTGAAAGCGCCATCGACCGTGTAAATACATCAGTACGCATTAGTCATTCGAATAATTTCGATGTTCGACAGACGTGTTTTAGACAATGATGTTTGTTTTTTTTTTTTCTGTGTACAATTTTTCGTACGGAAATACTTGTCCAAAAGTTTCGACCAATAACTCTTTTTGAAACCGAATGTGCCACTAGATTGTACTTTAGAGAGGTCATTTTTTGAATTTCTCAGTTCTTCAATTTTTTTTGGAAAAAACTACATAAAACTACCCAAAAAATTTAAACATAGATAGAAAATAATATGAGAAAGATTTTAGCGCAAAAAAATTTTGGAAATGTGAAGTTAATATGCTCTTAAAAGTATTATAAATATGCTTTAAAAATATGCACAATTTTTGTTTTTTATCAAGCAAAATTTTCATAATTAAAAATATTTTATTAATCAATGCCCATAGTGTTACGTAATACTCTTAAGTAGGTGGATTTGATGAAGTTTCGTGGATAATCTCAAAAGGTTATGATAAAAAATGTAAAATAAACTTACATTTCTAGAAATAAATATACAAAATAAAATAATTGCTTGAAAAATGTTTCATATATTAAATTAATTTTCTTTTAAAATTTTCCATGAAATTTTATATATATATATATATATATATACATAATATATATACATATATATATATAGGTATATATATTTGAAAAACCTAAATAAAAATTACAAAAACTGTTAAGTACCTAATTAAATATATTTTAATTTAATTTATTTAAGTATAACTTTGTCTTTATTTTGAATTAAAGTAATTTTTATAGAGTATTAAGTATAGCATATTTTCATTAAGGCATTTTTTTCGATGGGTATTTTAGTGCATTAAAATCCGAACCTACTAACATTACCCTCGAGGGCCAATATTTTTCCCCTTTTATAGGTGGAAATAGAATAAAAATATCGGGGGAAAGAGCTAAAACAATTATTATTTGTTTGATTTAACCTCTCTAATGGTATTAGACTTGTTATTTCCAAAAAATATGGATAGGTTTGTCATTTAAATCATGAAATAAATGTACTCATTGGCGCAACTTGAAAAATATTTTTGGGGGGCTAATATATATTTTTGATTGATTTAGCCCCCGAAAAGGCATTATCCTTAAGTAGTTCTCAACATTTCTGGGAGGGCTATGACTGGTTTTGAGAGGGCTTAGCCCCCTCAAGTCCCCCTCTAATTGCGCCTATATATATATATATTATATACTGTATGTATAGTAAACCGGTTAAAGATTTAGAATTTCATGCCGACGGCCGCTCCCCAACTACAAGGACGTGGCGGTGAATGAACGCGTGGGAAAATCGTGTTCCTCTGCGACGGCGTCGGTGGGGACCCGTCGGAAGGGTAACAACTGTGTAATCGTCGCCTCCTTCAACGCGTTTTTTCATAATTAATATTTTTACCATAATATGAACACTAGTGTAAATAAATAATTATAGGATTGGCTTTTTGACCGGTTAAATTAATTTCGGTCAATCGACCGACGGCAGCAATCGATATTGTCAATATCTTTTTCAGCGACCGCCAACCCCCTGTGGGAGGAGGAGGAGGAGGTGGAGTCATGGCTCTTAGTAGATCAGTGGTGTAAAAATTTTTCTGAGAAAAGTCAGTAAGTACACGTCGTCGTATGGATGGGCGGCACTTTTCCGGCAATAATGAAGCGATGAAATTTCCGAGGCGGGAATGTCTCGGAAATGGCAAAAGCGAAAATTAATCGCATTACATTGAACCGCAAGTACTACTAACTTTATTAATAAATATTTAAATTTTGAAAAAAAAAATTATAATAAAAAATGACTGTGAGCGATTAAGTTTCGCAATATTTACGACATAGAAACCACACGTTTAGTCTAGGGTGTCCAATTTTTATAAATATAAAAAACAGGACAAATAATTTTGTTTGAACTCTGAAATAATACAATGAAAAAATTTACAATTTTTTTTTTTTTCATTTTAACATGTCTTTAAAATGACAACTGGGTACATTTTTTGAGGTACACTTTTAAAAATACTCTTTAACTTTGAAAAAAATTTGGTCAATATCTCAGTTGATTTTTATTGGGATTTATTATAATCATAATGATTAAAATTGTGATTTCTATTTGGTCACAATTTTTTCAACTTTTATAATTATTGTGGATTGTGTTGAAAAGTCATAGAAACTCTTCACAGGATTTTTTTTTTTAATAATTATCCCTGCTATAATTGCTGGAACAATAAGCCGATTATTTCGTTCTGTAATCAGTACCTACATAATATACTCTCCATTGCTGAATTTGTTCCAAAATTTACCCCTTACATTTTTGCTTTTAAATATTATTCTTAGATTCTTGAACTCATTTTTAATTACTTTCCTGCCAGTTCGTTGCTGCTAGCTCTGTGGCCATATTGGTTTCCTTGAACGGAAATGGTGATAATATTACCTTGAATAATATTATGACCACCAAGACAAATAAAAAGAAAACGAATTTTATCGTTTCTTCCAATGACCACCGTCAAAGCTGCGCGACTGATAAGTTGCTGACATACCTTGTTACTTATATAATATCATGGCTACACGGATTTATATTAATATTTACTGTGTTATTTTTGGTTTTTTTTTTTTTCTTTTATTAAATTGTTATTTACTTTATTATCCTACGTCCAAACTCGGAATGCATTCAATAAATAGACACGATACCGTTTACCGGTCGGGGGAAATGATAAAAACGGTCGTTTCGAAAGTGTTTTCTCGATGGAACGGCCGTCGATTTGTTTTGCCACCTACCTACGTGTGAGATTTTGACAATTGTCCTCGTCCCCTGGGAATTATGAAAACGGTCGTGTGTACCACCTATCTACCCTTTGGGTACACTCCCATTCCCTCCCCCACCACGCACTCGAACGCAAATCGTTCGCGTCAACGCGTTTTTTGTGTCCTCTTCTTCTAAACGGCCGCGTGTCGACACGTTATTGCTTTTGAAACGAGTTTAGATTTTTATATCGCGGTACTCGCCAATCGGTTGCCGAAGCAGGCAGGCACGTAGATAAATGTTTATTTAGAGGAAGGTCATCAAAAGTTTTCAGAATATTTTGGGCTTAAAAAAAAAAAAAAAATTTCAATCACGTTATTGTTCACTATAATTTAAAGTAGACGCTTATTGACTATTGCAAATCAATGACCACCACGAGCGATATTAAGCCCAACGCCGGATTTTTGTCATCGATAATAATGTTATATAACTATATATCAAATCTCAACAAATTGATTGTTAATAATTGGTTATTCACTTCATTAGATTAGTATTTGTATACTGTTATTTTGTAAAGAAATTTTGATAGTGTTTTGAACTTTATTTTTATTTTATTATATTGTTAGATTATTATGTAATTATTATATTATTGTAACTAATAGAAAATGTAACTCTCTACCACCATCACAAGCTTGCTTACAGTTAGTGGATAGATTTATTTATTGTTTATTAATTTGTTATTTTTAACTCTGTATAATCTATAAATAAATTTTTCATATAAAATATATATATATATATATATGTATTACGTATAGTATATAATATGTGTTTGTATGTACAGTATACTTTCAAATTCATCATTCGATTTTTCCCTTTTGTACTAATTATGAGTAACTACATAACGGTGGTTTTTTTTTTTTTTGGGGTGGGGGGGGGGTGAACGATCGCTCCTATCACCCTCCCCTAAATTACATGCCTGTAGTTGTAGTTGGTGCGTAATTTTCATCGAACGTATTTTATTGCGGCGACGGAAATAAATTATTCTAACGAGTTATCGTAAGCTTTTTTTAATCCTGTGTGACTAGATGATTAGTATGTTTTAAGATTCTCAATGGAGCAAAGAAGCTAGTGTTTTTACAACGACGTTTATTAATTTTCCGTAAACATTTTTTCACACGGAAATATTTCCCCGTAAGGTTCGACAAGCAACTTTTTGGACCTCGATTTTCTCCTAGATGGTAATTTTTGGTAATTTTAAGAGGTCATATTCCGAAATTCTCAATAGTTTTAGAGAAAAACTACTTAAATTTTGACAAAAGAGACTCGGAAGCTATCTTCTTTAGTTCTAAATTTTATTTTCATCTAAAAATTTTGGAAATTTTATTCTCACTTTTTTTTTCATCAAATTTTTTTTTTCTCTCTTCTCAGTAAATAGTGAAATACGTATGAAACTGGTCGAGTAAAATTTGTTATTTTTAAGTTAAATCAGCTTGAATAAACTGAAGCTTCGCTCAGAATCGTTTTATTAAAGAAATTACTTATTGTTTCTTTAAAATCCAATACACCCACAAGAATGCAAAAAATTCATTTGAGGGGGGAGGGGGTGGTGAGAGATTTTAAAACACCAAAAGAGGCGTTGCGTAAAAAAAAATTGAGAAACACTGTTCTAGAGCCACGACGTCGGCGAAGTTTTCCGATCGACTCGGTGCTCCCCCTTAATCGCTGTGTCGCCCACGGCGAATGAAACTTTCCGCGTTCACGCCGTCGAAATGTTACCCCGCAGATATATTATATTATTATTGGCATATTCGCATTACTACCGTATCGTTGTTGTTGTTGTTGTTGTTATTGTGTCGCGACTTCCTCGCGGACGGTAATAATTACTCGCAATATCGTACACGGCGGCGGCAAAATATGTCAAAAAAAGAGGAGGGATTATTTTGAGATTTTAGCTGAACGGAAATGCACCTAGGGAGCAAAAATTTACCCCAAAGACTTCTGTTCTAAGGTTCAACAACATACTTAAATTTGAAAATAATCCGTGACCCTCCCCAAGAGGAGTTTTGTTGAGGTAAAAAGGTTTTACACACACACATATATATATATACATATAGACATTTTAAATGGGTTTTTTTTTATTTTAATTATTTGTTATAAGCGTAAAAAAATAATTAAATTTAATAATTTTTAACATCTAATATATAAATAGTTACCTACCGTCGTATTATGTTCTAATATAAACAGTTTGGAATTTGAAACAATAAAAATTATTAAAAATTACTAAAAATTTGGCAAAAAAAAAATATATACCTACTTTTCAAAATGTAGAATTTATTGTGTGTGAAAAAATTAAAAATCAAATGTTTTCATAAATTTTTATCTTGGTAAATATTTATCATTTTTTTATTGTCATTTTTTACAATTTTTAGGTCATAAAATTTTTTTGGGTCATTTTTTGTACTTTTTTAGGTCATCAACATCCCATCTCTATTAATAATACTAACGACCGAAAAATTACGCTTGTCTCGCGCTCAAATCGCGTTTTACCAATGAACGCAATCGCGTCAATATATTTTTATTCGTTTGAGCATATAATTATATATATTTAAACGATAATAATTCTGTACTCACGTCATATACGTGGGTGACCGGTGTACTATAATATATTCCGCTATATATTTCGATAACGTCAACGCGCGCGAGCGATTACACTCTTAAATCTACTGTTTATTTGTTTATTTTTTTGTTATTAACGAATATAATCGACTATTTATTATCTAATACGGCGCACGGAAACACTCGATTGTGGTCAGATCATAGGTGCAATTATTTGGGGGGCTTGAGGGAGCTAAGCCCCCCCCCCAAAAAAAAAAAACTACTTATAGCCTCCTAGATTTTTTTTTTTTTTTTTAATTGTACAAAATTATTGTCATTTGAGGGGACTAAATCAATCGAATAAACAAATTAGCCTCCCCAAATTTTTTATCTTAATTGCACCCCAATTACTTATAAAAAAAATAATAAAAATCAATAATTATTATTTATTCTGTATGTAAGAACCTGTTTTGGATATTTGTTCACGAAGGACATTGAAAATCCGTCTGCAGAGTGACAAAAAGAGATGACGAATAACTTACTGAATGAAACGGACGAAAGAAAAATCGCATTTTTACACATACATAGTTTTATATTAAATTATAATTTATGATAAAATACATAATATAAATTGTAATGTTTGTACATTAAAACATTATAATGTTACCTAACATTATTTTATTAAATTTCGTATACACATTATTTCGCAAACATAACGTTACTGATTTTAATTTATAACTTAACTAATACATATCTATACATATTACAAAATTTCGTATTTACATAATAATATGTACATAACACAAAATGACCTGTACCTATGCAGGTAATTATTATTAATGTCTATTTGATAAATTATTTACTAGCTACCCCAAACTCGACGTTACTGTTCGTTTGCTCAGAAAATTGTGTATGGTTAAATAAGTTATGTAATCATTAATGAAGTTTGTTGTTTATATATATATATATATATAAATATTTTAAATATATTACAATTAAATGTTATTAATATAATTACATGGTATGTATTTCGTGTTTCGAAACCGATTATCTGAGATCAAAAGCAAACCATAAACGTTTAAACTCATCGCTGACGATGTGAAATCGTAAAAAGGTCATAAAAGATGGTCACTGACCAACAGGCAGTTTTGTGAAACGCGAAAATTATAGCTCAAAAACCCAAGCCGGTAAGGCTTTTTCGGATTGTTTCTAATAAAACCCCGAAAAACCCAAAAACCCGTTGGGTTTAATGTGAAGTTTCAAGTTGTTTAGGTGGGCTGTGTTTTATCGGGTTTTTCCTAAATTAACCAATCTGATATTTTTTTTTTTTTATTATTATTATTTTGACTGCATTATTTTTCATATTTTCAATAATAGAATAACGAGCTTTTGATCTACAACCGTATATTTGATTTAGCTCCATCCTTTAATGTCTTCATGATTTTGTATTCTTATTGTTACTTTTGTTATTTTTTTTTTTGTTACTTCGAAAAAAAATTAAGTATCTAAAACACACCTCTACAGAAAAAAAAAATAAAAAAATTTAAAGTGGATTCTATCCACGATAAAGCCGGTTTTTTCAATGGGTTTTTTTTTAATTAATTAGTGGGTTTAACCCAGAAAAGCAGCCCTGGTTAATTCGGGCTGGACTTTTTCGTGCTAACCGTCAGCTCTGCACAGCTGTCCTCCGAGAAACCGATATGAACGTAATGCTTTATACGGATGTACCAACATAATCGCGTTAAGATGCATGGAAAAATTTAAGGTACTCTTTCGGATTGCACTTGTATTTACATATTCAATATGGCGGACGGTCTTATCAGTTTCACCACGACAACAGTGAACATTTACGAACTACTTCTATTCTTCAAAAATAAAATTCAAAACAACTCATGTGATCCGGAGGTGGCCTGGACGGGAATCAACGGTTCTGTTTCTAAAGCAAAAGAGGTTATTTGAAAAACGGTATTCGGGACTCTTTTCTCGTTTTCTTTTCGGTGTTATAAATGAAGTTTTGCAGACGGTTCGGAGTTTTTTAGAGACTCCAAAAGACTTCTTATCGACGATTTAGATTTTTCTAAAGCTATTGTATTATCGACATTAACAAGTCGACCCTGTGCTACAGACGTCGACGGCTCTGCTGCTGCCAAAGCAGAAGAAGTTATTTGAGAAATGGCATTCGGAACTCTTCTATCATCTTCTTTTCGGTGTTCTAAATTACGTTTTGTAGACGGCGCGGAATTTCCAAGGGACTCCAAAAGATTTTCCATCAACAATTTAGTCTCTTCTAAAGCTCTTGTATTATTGACATTAACGAGCCGATTCTGTGCTACAGACGTCGACGTTTTTGCTTTCAAAGCAGAAGAGGTTACTCGAGAAGTGGTAATCGGGACTCTATACTCGTCTTCTTCTCGGTGTTCTGAATTATGTTTTGTTGACGGTACGGGATATTCGAGTGATTTTAAAAGACTCTCGACCATCGATTTAGTATCATCTTTAGTTCTTGTATTTACAGTATTAACGAGCCTAATCTCTGCTACAAACGTTGACGTTTTTGCTTTCAAATCAGAAGAGGCTATTCGATAAATAGTATTAGAAACTCTTTTCTCGTCTTCTTTTTGGCATTTTGAATTACGTTTTGTACGGGTTTTTAGTACGGGATTTTGAAGAGACTCTAATAGACTGTCGATCATCAATTTAGTCTTTTCCGCTCTTTCTTTTTGAATTTTCCGCTCTTGCGCACCACTTGGACGTTTTCCTTTCACGTCAGCGCACAAAACACACATACAGTATCTAAAAAATACAAAAAAAAACTTCCTTTTAAAAAAATTCCTTGATTTTGCTACGATTTTTATTTTTGTTACAAGGGTTCATGGGTTTATAGAGTTTATAGAGTACGAACCTGCTATATAAATCATAGAAATTTAGTAAGAAAAATTATCCACTACTTATTATAGGACTCGGTTCACCACAGACCCCGTAATACCCGAAATAATTCATACCCATCGATATCCGTCCGGCGACCGATCCAAAATCTAGGGTCCGATCCGCTATCGCTGCCGGGCATCGCGAAGTCCCTAGGGTCGCATAGCGGCTTCTGCTCTATTGACGCCAAACACGGAGCCGACCCAAAAGACTTGGTGATCGTCTGCCTGTCGATATTTGATTGGCCCACTGACACGCTCGAGCTCCTGCCTTCGAACCGGGCGCCGTTCGTCTCGTTCCACATGAGCCTTTCCAACTTGTCCACGCACTCGTCTTCGCTCTCGTGTTCCCACGTGATGCTCTTGTACTTTGTGACGACGCGCATGTCCTCCGGCAACGTTTCCAAGTCGGGCCATTGGAAATTGTCCAAGATTGGAATCACGTTGCAGTTGTACTCTATCGCCGTGACCACTTCCTAAGACGAGACGAAAAAAATAATAATAATATAAATAATCGAACGTTGCTTTCATCTCAGAGTTTGTTTTAAATTTTTTTCAATAGTTTCGGTCTAAGTGTAATAACTGGAAAAATCACTATTGAATTGTGAATCCAACTCGCGGACCCCTAGTGATTATCGTGCGGAACCCATAGGTTTCGTGGTACACACTTTTGGAATCACTGATCTACGGCCATACGCGTTTACCTTGTGCACCCAATCGTGGCAATCGTTGTCGCCGATACATCTGTCCAACGAGTTTGGCGACAGGACCAGTAAGAAGTTTTTCGCGTGCTTTATGTTTTGCTTCAGGTTGTTGTCGAATCTTCCAGGTCCCAAACAGTCCGTGTCGATAAAAATCGAATATCCCAATTGGCTTAGCTTGAAGTGAAGTAAGCTGAAAAACACGATTGGTCAGTCGTCACTATAATACGTATTATCGTAGCAGAATGTAACCGCGAACATTTTGATCACAAAGTCTCGGCTGTTGATGCCCGATTTAGGCCTGGATAAGGGAGGAGGGCGGTAGAGAGTGCGAGTCTCATGCTCAAAAGTCACAAATGTCAAAAAAATTAAAAAAAAATTTTATTGCTTGACAATAGCAGTTATCGTTAATTCTACAGATTATATTGACATGATAAAAAAAATGCGATAAAAATTAACTAACGAAACCGCTGTTTTTCGTTCTGAACTGTACCGAAAAACCTACGATTTTTAGTTTGTATAAACTTGCATTTGAAAAAATTTAAATATACATATTTACTTTTGTGATATTGTAAATCTTTATGCATAGAACTTAATATTTTATTTAAACAAAATATTTCAAATAAAAGTATTTTAGAAGGAGACTTTTCTTTTTACATCATTTTTAACTGCATATTTTACATTTTTTGGTGCATAAACTCATATTTTTATGAGCGTATTTCATGACTTTTTAGCAAGGCTGTGAAAAGTTTAAACAAATAGCAACTTGTCCATCCTCGCTTTTTAGCGCATCAAAATCCTAGTCCTACTTGTGATCGTACTCGGTGATAAATAATAAATCCATGGTCTGGCTTAAAATATTCACGGACATTGCTTATTTTTACGTACCTAGCGAAGTACGATCCGTTCGATCGTCTGTAACTGATAAACCCGTCCAGTCTTTCGTCCGAGTTTTCCATCGATAACGGTCTGTCTACGAACAGTTGCATGTCCACACCTATATACCGTAAACGATAAAAAAAAAAAAAAAAATTATCCATATGTTTAAACCCGTAGAATTATTAATATTATTCGTTTGTAAAAATCAAAACGTTTACTTTGGATCGCCTTCAGTATTTTATGCCTGTGAATGCTATTCGCGATTCCGCACTCGCGAGACAGCTGGTCTTCCGACAACGATCTAAAACACGACCGAATAACAATTATTATTTGAAAAAAAAAAAATAATAATAATACGTTGTCGACTATGCGCCCTAATTTAGCCTACGTTAGTGATTATCGAATTGATATACCGTAAACATTAAGAGTAGAATGTTTAAGTATGTTCCAACCACCAGCCGCTCTGATAGTGTTATCACTAATAACATATTATCAGTGATAACACTATAAGGGTCTGGTGGCTAGTGGCTAACATACTACTATTAAGAAATGCATATTAGAATCATTGAAAGTTTCGTAAGGAACTGAATGTCTATAACACAGGCCAACGTATTTTGAAGGATTTCATAATAATTTTTGGCAGTGCTGAAAATCCGTTTTGATAGCGCCAAGTGCCCCTCAAGCACCACCCCCCTTTAAACCCACCACTGGTTGAAATCGGAAAGCACGGAAAATGATAGTGATATCGTAGGTACTCGTGACGAACAGAATGAACTGGACGAGCGTACAATATCGTTGTCCGTTAACGTCACGAGAAAACAGAATGACGATATTGTTATCAACGTAAACGCGATCGTACCTGAGGTAATTTCTGTCGACGCCAGCCCTCAACATCGGGTACGTGTACACGGAAAACTCCGGATCGATGGATTCCAGGAAAGATCGTAAATCGGTGTTGTCTTTACTGCTGTAGTCGGCCGACCGTTTCAGTCTGTTCACTTCTCTCATGAATCTAGAAACAAAACGCGTCTCGATGACCACCATCGCACGACTGTTCTGGCGTTCGACGCTTAGGAAATTAGGACGAGAAACAGTGGCGTATTTATGAGAGGGGTGTATGGGGTCCGGACCCTCCCCTCCATTGACTCTATTAATATCCATTATCTAATAATATAACATGCAATTAATATTATGTTGATTACCTATTTTTTCAGAGCATACTTTCGTAGAATGAGTTGTCCAAAAGTTTCGGTCGACAAACTTTAAGATCAGAAATAGGCTCCAGTTAGTATTTTAAAGGGGGAGTTTATTGAAATTCTCAAAAGTTGTTCCAAAATAAAGAAAAAAACCTCAAATTTGAGTAAAAACACTTAAAATATGTCGTAAACTTGATTTTACGCAGAGAGATCAAAACAAACCAAATTTAACTTAATACAAGATTCAAATTTACATTTGTTTTAGGACACAGTGCTTTTATTTTATATTCATTTTAGATATCGCAATACAATTATTGTATTAATCCATTTTTATTTGTATAAATATTCAATAAATTTTTTTACAAATAAAATGATGATGATTCGCTACAAACACGAAATTAATGTGGTCACGCTGTACAGTTTAATTTTTTCATTAAAGCCATAATAAATGAGACTCAATTGGAGATGTCAGCATGTGAACATTACTATACAATGAGATCTCAGAAAGAGTGTCAGAAACAATTTTAAGTAAATAACTTGAGATTTCAAATGGAATCTCATAGCAGATTTAAGTAACTCGTGAAAAACTCCTTGCCAGTCAATCTGTTAAACCCCTATTTATAGACACGCATGGCACGCGAACACGAGGCCGTTCTAAAAGTCTGTGGGGGAAAAAAATATCACCCTGTACAGCTACGATTTTCTATTTGGTCGTTTAACGATAACGATTTTTGCACACGTGAATACACGGTGTATTAACACAATAAATTACAACCACGAGCGATTTCTACAACTCTGAACTGAAACCAAAATAAAAACCCGTCACCGACGCCCCGCTGCACGGATTACATTAACCCTCACCTCCGTAGGTCTAAACTGCTCTGTATTCCGATGCTAGTCCTGACGTTCGTCTCGGTCAGGATCAACAGCAGGTCGCCGTCCACCCCTCTGTCCACGAAGCGGTCGCGGAGTTCGTTGAATCCGATCAACGTGAGCCATTCGATCACTTGGTCCCTGGTCCACAGCGGTACGTCTACGCCAGAGACCGCGGCACACGGGTCCTCGGAACAGGTGGTCGACCGTTGCACTTCGGTGCCGGTCGCATAACCACCGTCGTCGCACTCACCGCCGCCACCGACTTTCCCGAAGTCTAAGTGTACTCTCATTTTAGTGTGGATGAAAATGAAAAACTCGGCGTCTGGCACTCGTCGAGTCGCGGACTCGGAGCTACGCGGGAGAACGAATAGAAATCGATAAAATTCTCATTAAAAGCAACGGGACTTCTACGGTCCACTTACCGAGTTCAAGCGAAATGGGGTAAGTTTAATAACCGACTTCGAAAAATAAGTGCCCGCTCGATTTTCGGTAATTTTTTTGATTCGTGTTTTCGGAAACCTGCGAAAAGCATCATGCAAACATTAAAATTATAGAAATGAATTGAAAAAACAAAAAATCAAGTGCTAAACTGGGATTATATTTCATAAAACTTTCCCAGAATATTATATAATGTGTAGACACGTGATCACCGACCCATATACGAGATTTTGTATTTTTAGAATCTCGGCAAAGCGTTCAGGTTATGTTTCCGGTAGAGAATTACGTGAAAACATTAACTATTAAATAAAATTTATTTCCCAAAATAACACTTTTGTCCGATATTTCGGATGATCCGACCCATATGTACTTTATTTTAAAGTAATTTTTTAATTTTTTATTTTAATAATGATTAATAAATAACAATGATGATATCTGAATCAAATGATAATATTACTGAAAACCAAATGTTTACTAAGAGTTTGAATAAATTTGTAATTACATTACCTTTATTTAGTAGTACAAAACTAAGTTTTAATAACTATTGTTACTAGTTTCAATATTTTTTGATGTGCAAAAACTTAGTATTTATTTAAGAAGTAAATGTAAACTTTTATGTGATCAAAATATTATATAAATTTCAAATTTTGAGACTAATTTTGGTCTTGACGGACTCAGCCCTCACCCGTTCCCCCCAATCAGCTCTATGTAAATTAGAAGTATGATTTAAAATGATATGACATAATAATATTTAAAGCATTATTTACTTCTATAGAGTAGTCTGCATTCCTTGTTGGACCTCTGCGAGACGGGCGAAATGGGAACACGGACGACGGACACGCGACTGAGTGTTGGAAAAGTCGGACGATAATGATATCACATGCGACGATCATTTGACGATCGCGGAATAGATCAATGGCGGATGACGATCGTGCGGACGACGTGACGATCTGTGAGAGTCGTGCAGGGCGTCCGTGCATCGAACGAGGAACTGAAAATGTTGACGTTTCCCCGGAAAATCCGGTTCAGCGCCTTCGCATCGGGTACACACTCATCCGCGCGTTTCCGTTGTTCACTGGCTAATATTTACGTTTGTGATACAACCTAAAAAAAAAAAAAAAAAAAAATACATATAAAATGAAGCGTACATAATCATATATATATATATATATGTGATTTATTAAAGCATGCTCACTACTTTTTTGGTCGTGAAAATGAAAAAAATGTAGATATAGAATTTAGAAAAAAACAATTTGGGTGGGGGGAGGGTGATAAACTCACTATAATCAGTAGTGATATAAAAATATAAAAAACTATAGACTATAAAAACTAAAAAATTTGGTGGGGGGGGTGGGTGATAAACTTACTATAATCAATAGTGAGATAAAAATATAAAACTATAAAAACTATGTTTCTCATAAATTTTACTTGTGTAAAAATTATTATTATTACATAAGTTATTATTATTATTGCATCTCCTTACATTGATTACTGAATTTTATTCGTGTAATTTTTCTGTGAATTTCGATGTATTGAAATAAAAATTCGGACGAGTAGTTCATATTTTACAACGTTGCAAATTAAACAGATGTCAGCTGGTAAAATCATAGATTCATAATATTTACATACACTAATATCCTTGTTATTTGAATTCGAAAACAATTCGTTTAAATTTTGATTTTAATACATCAAAATGCATAAAAAAAAAAAAAAAGAATAACCTGAATAAGATTCTGTAGTTGAAAAAAAAAATGATTGTTTTACCACAGGACATCCTTAAGGCGACACGAAAAAAAAGTTATGGTAAATATGGTTTTTATAATAACTGGAACATTCCAAACAAAACAAAAAAAAATCAAAATTTTTCCATTTTTAAGGCCAAAAATCGAGGTTATCGTGCTTAATGAACCACTCTGTACACGTTTTAAACTCGAGCACTAATACCGTCCGCGTTTTTCCTTATTTAAAACGCATACATTAAATCGGACGTCCAATGGCGACTCCCATCGATATCGGCTCGTATCAGTATAATATTCATTTTGCAGCTTCATTTTGACGCGGTACTTCATAATTTATATGTTTATGATAATAATATTAAAACGTTAGTTTTAGAAAAATGTCCATAGTACACAAGAACATAATAATATGGTGAAAACAGAAGGAAAAAGTTCAAATTATTAAATTAAATTGCACCTAGGTTTTTATTTTATATTATTTTAAAATATTAGATGTATTTTTACGAAGTATTCGTACTTAAAACTGGTTTTTATTGAAAATAAAGTATGATTTCTGATCTCATCAGTTAAAAGTTGAGTATTTTATGTTTTATTAATTGCCAAAAAATCATGATACGAAAACGTGTACACATAAAGAAAAGAAAGATAAAAAAAAATAAACGCAATTGTAAAATCACTCCGAACGTCACTCTACGGAGAATCTAAAATCAGTTTCATACAAATTCTAATATAAAACTGTTGTCAAAATAAAAAAAGTAACGATTTCCGAGACTTTAAAGATAGATGTAAATGAGATATGTTACATTTTCAGTTCATTATATAAATAATACAAAATTTTGATTGAAAAAAACTTACCAAAACCGATGTATTTCCAAAAATGTTGTATTTATTCCAAAATTAGCAAACATTTTTGAAAATTATATTCAGTATATATTGCACTGTTCTGTTGTTGATAATTAGTGAAAATTTCAAGTTTATAGCAGCACTCGTAGTTTTTGGATTTATGGCAAATTTATGTTTTTGGAATAACTGTTAAGAATTTCGAAAAAAAATATCGCATTAAAGTACCGCCTTAACCGTACCGATCCGAGCATAATTTCAACGAGTGCAAAAAGTGTTTTAGGTATAATGAAATAAAAATAAACACCATTGTAAGGAGTGGCTATGACTTCTTCGTTAGAATATAATATAATTTATGCGTATGTTTTGAAAAGAATCTTTAGAAATTTTATTGAACAACAAAATATATAAGTGTATAATGTACACACTAAAATGTATAAAACATAATATTATATTTCTCTATGGCAACGGTCAAAATCATCGGTACGTTTTATCGCAATTTTTATTATCGCGCATGACAAAAATTAATCACGACATTTTATAATATAATCTCAGTGGCCGTTTATCGAGTACACGCACGAATTCCCGACGTGATCGACGATCGCGATGTCGTACAAAAAATATAGGAACAATAAATAATTGTGTAAAACAATTTATGTTTTTGCAGGCCAACGCACAGAACCATTATTGAAAAAGCCAGACATACTTCGCACAATGGGTGGGATTCTCTTGACGGGTGTATTTCATTTTGAAGAAACGATAAATCATTTCTTCAATAAAACGATTCTGAACGAGGGAAGTTAATAATACAGAAAATAGATGAGAAAAAAAATGTTAGAAAAATGTCTAAAATTTTTTTTTTGCATTTTCAAAATTTTCTTACGCCAAAATCTTTCTTATATGATTTTCTATCTATGTTTAAATTTTCATAAAATTCGGATCAAAAAATTATTGTTTCCGAGTCGTTTTTGTCAAATTTTGAGTAGTTTT